>RJWK010005956.1:0-53909 GCA_004363435.1 Platanista minor
ATTGGGAGATTGGGAATGACATATATACACTACTGTGTATAAAACAGATAACTAATGAGAACCTGCTGTACAGCACAGAGAACTCTACTCAATGCTCCGTGGTGACCTACATGGGAAGGAAATCTAAAAAGGAGGGGATATATGTATACATATAGCTCATTCACTTTGCTGTACAGCAGAAACTAACACAACATTGTAAAGCAACTATACTCCAATAAAAATTAATTAAAAAAAAAAAGTAATGTGAGAATTCTGAGGAGAAAGTCATCAATAAAGGCAAGGCAAAAGCATCACCCCAGGACATGAATTCTCCCCTAGATGTCTGGAGACGAGACACAGACGCTGTTCTCTCCAGCCTCCCTGCCTCTGGGGGCTCACTCACCAAAGACAGGTGACCAGCACGTGCAGGATGTTCTGGACGCTGGCACCACAGGCTGTAATGGGACAGTCCCCTGGCCTTCCTCATGTCTTCTCAGCCTTAATCATTCCAGGATGATTCTAGATAAAAATGTGGAATTTCATCATTGTTGTCCAACCCTGTTGATACAAGTCCTATATCATTTCCCTCCTGTTCTGTGGTAATTTTCTCTTGTTCTCGACTATCAGGATGCCTTCTAAGGGGTCTGAAAAGCACTCATCTAAGAGGTAATATTAGAAGCCTCACTCCAGTCAAGAGGATTTACACTGAAAGAGATTAGAAAATCCTCGAGCTGAATGAGAAAGGAATCTGCAGGTACTTCTAGTTAGCTTCAAAACTACCACTCTTGGTACTTTCCTAACCTGATACTTCAAATGTGCACTGTGACGCACCAAGCATCGGGTTAAAAGATGCATACTGAAATGATCCAAGAATATGCAGAAAGAGCCTTCAAATTCCTGCCCCATCTGCCCTCTAGGACTCCTCAGAACACTCAGTCTGAAGCTGAGGTGATGACTTCAGATTTCTCATGAGTTTCACAAGGTGAAAACTAGATGGGAAGCAGCCGTTGATTAAAAACAAGGAGAGGATGCCAAACTGGTTTTGACACACATTGTGTGTGTGTGTGTGTGTGTGTGTGTGTGTGTGTGTGTTGCTCCAGGTATCTTACATACTAAACCATTGGAAGGTTATTCAAGAACATGACTGCATGGTCTGGGAAGCTCGGGTGGCGTCTGCTTCTCTTCTAAAGTAAGTGGGCAGAGGGCCTAGAAGTAGAAAGAAGACGGTGAGGAGAGCCGGAGTTGATGTTAACACAAAAGACAGCTGCCTTTCGTGTCTTCCTGGACTCGCGGAAGGAATCCCTTTTCGTTTACTGAGCGATAAACGTTCCCGGCGAATCTGGGTGTGGGAGCACAAGATGGGGAGTAGAGAGCCAGCAGCAGGCTGGGACACCAACTCATCACACAGTCTTTGGAGATGCTAAGATGAGTAAGGCAGTTAAAACCAACACATGGGATGTGCCCGCTACTATATACAGAACAGATAACCAACAAGGACCTACTGTATAGCACAGGGAAGTACAGTCAGTATCTTGCAATAAGCTATAATGGAAAAGAATCTGAAAAATTATATATATGTAATGTATTTATATTATTATACATATATATGTATCACTGAACCACTTTGCTGTACACCTAAAACTAACACAACATTGTAAATTAACTACACTTCAGTTTTAAAGAAATGGTTATTAAAAGGCAAAAGACAAACAAACAAAAAACCAACGCATGGCACGCTGGGGAGAAAACTGCCAAAGAGTGACTGATGAGGATCCAAGGCTAGGATCCCCTCGGCCTCCATGTGCAGCCTGTGGAGGAGGCGGTCCCACCCGGCACCAGGTGTCCTGTGCGCCCTGGCACGGGGCCTGGTGCGCACACGCACCACTGCACAGATACGCGCAGGGCTTCAAGCGCTCCCAGCACACACCTGCGAATATTTCATGCGCGTCTGTGGGCTGCATATAGGTTGAGAAAAAAAGAATGCATAGAGGAGGATTGTTTTGCTTCGGTGTGTACGTCAACTTTGATGGAACTTAGTAAAATACAGAGCGTTTACGAGCGTGATGGATGGCTGTCGGGGGACTCGATTCCCGCCCTCCCGCTGGGCTGCAGCGCGCTGGGCTGCGGTGACAGCACCGGGTAAGGAAGGGACGAACAATAGGTCCTGTGAGTTGGCGGTGCTGGGACTGCCCCGACTGAGTGGGAGGTCCGAGCATCCGTCTCCAGCGGCACATAATTCAGAAGGGGGTGAGGGATTCCTGTGGCCTGTGGAAATAGCAAGGGGGTAAAATGAGAGGGAATCATGAAAGTGCACTCCAATCACCCAACGTGCTGAGGATTGTTCATGTCGACAGATTCCACTACTGCAAAGCCACACGCCTGGTGAGTTTCTGGACCACATCCAGGACCCGCTCTTCCCCACTAAGTCCCCACCAGCATCAGCCACGCTGGGCGGCACAGGTGACCGGCCGGCTCAGCTGGAAGACAAGCAGCCTCTTCATCCCTTTAAAAATTTGTTTGAATTTTTGAAATTCTAACATACTTAAATCAGCGGGACTGGTGGCTTCAGCTGCAACCCCAGGTCAGGGCTGCCTCTTTTCTCTTTCTTCCCTTGGTCTGTGACACCCCACCGTGTAAAGGGCACTGCCGCACCCAACTCCCACCTTCACGTGATCCTTATTTTTCTTAATCTTAACAGACCTGGTGTCCTTTCCTCTGGCTGTGAGCACAAAGTTCCCGACCTCCTCAATGCTGCAACAGGTGGCCAGGAGGCAGCGGGAGGAGAGGACACCCTTCTGCACTCTTTTCATAAACGGCGGTTGTTTGTTTGCCTGTTGGTTTGTTTTTCATGCTGAGGCGCTCTTCTGCTCTGTATGCTTCATCTCAAAGTCACCAAGCAAGAAACCTGACCCGGCTGCAGGTGAGTGAGGCCCCTTCCTGCTGCTGACCCTGGCTATGTTCTTCCCTTTACTTCCTTTTCCGGGGACTTGATAAGCTCCCGGCAGGATCTAGGGACACTTGAGGCTGTTTCTTGAAGGAGCCAGATGCCTGGTCGTTCTTAGGATCCCACAACTGGGAAGAGCTCAGCGCTGATGGCGGAAAGGCCCAGGGACCAGGGAATCCCAGCTTCCTGACAGAGGCAGTGTTGTCATGGAAACTGAGCCGCCACAGCTGCCTGGGCTCTGACATCCGTGATTTGCTCTGGCAGGGGGTAGAGATGATCAAAAGCCCTTCAAAAGCCAGTCTCAGAGGGGAGCTCCGCTGCCTTCTGTCCCCTCCAACTGCCCCGCCAGGACAGAGAATGTCAGCTCTGCTCCTCGCTCAGACCTTTAGTGGAAAAAACCCAAAAGACTGAATTCTGAAGCTAAGTGTTAAAAAAAAAAAAAATAGAAAATTTTAAATTCTATATAAAAATGGATCCTAAACCTGTTGGTTATCAGAACCCCTTGTTCACATGAGGTTTCAAAAAATACCAGTTCCGGGGCCCCAAACTGGGAGAGTCTGAATCCTGGTCATAGGGTCAGTTTCTGCACTCTGTATTTTTAATCCTCCCCCAGATGATTCTAATGATCATCCATATTTGAGAACTAGAACTTAGTGTTTTTTGTTTTCTTTTCCTTTTTATTTATTTACTTTTGGCTGCATTGGGTCTTCATTGCTGAGTGTGGGCTTTCTCTAGTTGTGGCGAGCGGGGGCTACTCTTCGTTGCGGTGCGTGGGCTTCTCATTGCAGTGGTTTCTCTTGTTGTGGAACATGGGCTCTAGGTGCGTGGGCTTCAGTAGTTGTGGCTCGTGGGCCCTAGAGCACAGGCTCAGTAGTTGTGGCCCATGGGCTTATTTGCTCCGCAGCACGTGGGATCTTCCCGGACCAGGGATTGAACCTGTGTCCCCTGCATTGGCAGGCGGATTCTTATCCTCTGAGCCACCAGGGAAGCCCTAGTTTAGTTATTTTTAAAAACCAAATCTTTAAAAATGTATCTTTGGAGGTTCCATTTGGAAGGTACTGCTTGTGTTTTACTCCCAATTCCAACCCTCTACTAAGTGTCTTCTTCCACTGTCTTGGAATGACTAATCCGTGGTTTATAGGTGTGGCAGATACAGTTGTGCAGAAAGAGACATTTCATTCCACTTTTACTAAAATTGTTGAGTAACTTAAGAGATGAGAAAGCAATTCATAATTCTATTTTAATAGCACCCCAGAATGCCTCCTACGATCTCAAGGCATGCTGTGAAATTTCCTAGGTTAAATTCATTTGAGTTCCCTGAAACCTGTAAGGTTTGGAAAACACTGCTTTAGATTCAAGGAAAGAATTCCAGGAGTTTCCTCCCTGCCCCCTCTACCCACTCTCCCACCCTCCTTCCGTCTCCAAAGACACTCCTCTGCAGAGGAAGCTCTCATGTGCATTCTTTTTCCATCGAGGTCGTCAGGAAGACAGACACCACACTAGGTATTGCAACAGAGGGGATTTGATACAGGAAGTCTGTTACAGACGTTAGAAGATGAAAAAAGCAAAACAGGACACTAGGATACAGAGATAGGTAGGAAGCAGCTTCCATTCTTGGGGAAGAGTTGGAGTCACCAGACCTGGAAGTTGACTGAGGGCCACACAGGGCTGGGACCCAGGTCTCAGGGTAGGGCCCGGCTGAGCCACTGCTGGTGGAATGCAGTGAACCCCGCAGCCCCGTCCCCACAAATACAAATGCCCCCCATGTCCCTTGCCTCTTGTTTGTGGAAAAGCTCATCTCCCAGGCCTTCCTGAGTCACAAAAGCATAGGCTCAAATAGTTAATGATTAGGACAACAGAGTCACAGACTCAGTGTCTGATGGGCATTCCTGAGCTGTTTTACAGATACTGTAACAGCCACCAGAGGGCACGACACAAGCTGCTCCACCCTGAGCAGCACTGAATCTGTTGCTAGCACAATTCCAAGAACTGGCCTCAAGAGAATGAGATTAATATTATTGCTCATAATAATCTGTACCTTTGTGGCATCAAAATAATTATAGCTTGCTCTGCCTGTACGTGTAAACGGGCAACTAAAATTGTCAGCAAAGAGATGCTACAGACCCATGTTGACATTTTCCACTCTGAGAAGGCACCCAATGTCAGCACGAAGCAGTTACAGAAGATGGACATTCACCCCTAATCCCACAGAAATGGGATGATGTTTAACAGTGGGGAATTGAAAGCAGCTCTTTTGCCCCTTTCCTGTTTACTCATTTCTGTCCCTCTTTAACCTTAAAAACCGAATTATAGGAATGAGATCACTAACCAATAGAAACTACATCCTGACTTATGCTCTCCTGAATGCCCACCATAATTTGCCTGACCTGTTGATTCTTTTCCTAGATAAAAAGAAGAATGAAGAATGAAACAGTTAAAGAATGACTAGCTCTCTACCCCCAGTAGCCCCCTTAGCAATTGTGCTGGCAGATCACTCGGACAAGATGACACCTGAGAGAGAGTCAGCCAGTCTGCACGCAATGGAGATGCAGAACCCAACCTCCTGCCTTGATGATTCCCTGAGATTCTCCTCCTCCCCGCACTTTTCCCTCTAAAGACTGTCATGGCTGAGTAGAATCTTCAGAGCTGGTCTCTGGACACAAGTCCACTTTCTCCCCAGATTGCCAGCTTTTCTGATTAAAGCACCTTTCCCCTCTGCTGACACTTGCCTCTCCAGTGATTGGCTTCTGAGCAGCGAGTAGCTGAACCTGAGTTCAGTAACACTGGTACCTCAGGAGGTGGGAGGAGAGGCCTCTTGGATCTGGGGCTCTGACTCCCTGGGGCCACTGCTACCTCAGATGGATTGCAGTGAGGTTCCGGGACCATGGAGAGAGGCTGAAGACAGCAACCAGCCACTGCGGCCTGGTGAAGAGCCATTGACAGGCCGACACCCAGAAGCAGCAAACAAAAGGGAAGAAGGAAAACCCCTCTCCCTTCCGATGCCCAGTCTCCCTCTTGGGTGCATCAGTAGGAAGCCAGCTGACCAGCACAAAGGATGGTCTCCAGAGTCTTGGCCCCTGTGTCACAAAACAGAGTAGAGAAGGGAAGGTCTGGAGCAGGGTGGGGGGTGGGGGTGGGCAGTGTCTTGGTCAAGCACAGCATCAGCTGAACCTTTGGGTCAAGAGAGTAGGGAAAGTTGCATTGGCAGAAACAAGGTTAAAAGCTTTCGTTTCCGCGGCTGCTTTTTTTTTTTTTTTTTTTTTTTTACTTTTTTGTGGCCGCACCTTACAGCATGTGGGCTCTTGGTGCTCTGACCAGGGATTGAACCCGCGCCCCCTGCATTGGAAGCATGGAGTCTTAACCCCTAGACCACCAGGGAAGTCCCTGCAGCTACTTTTCTGATGGTCAAATAAATTTGGGAAAACCAAAGCCATTAGCATACTGAAGGATCTGAGAAGTCCTACAGTAAAGGATCCTGCTTTACTTTGTTAATTATTTCTGAAATTTATTTACTATGAATTCCTTATTTTTTCGGATATAATATTCCTCAGAGCATGCAAACTGTGTTGTAAATGCCATTCTAAAAAAAGGCACTACTTGGGCTTCCCTGGTGGCGCAGTGGTTGAGAGCCCGCCTGCCGACGGGGACACAGGTTCGTGCCCCGGTCCGGGAAGATCCCACATGCCGCGGAGCGGCTGGGCCCGTGAGCCATGGCCACTGAGCCTGCGCGTCCGGAGCCTGTGCTCCACAACGGGAGAGGCCACAGCAGCGAGAGGCCCGTGTACCGCAAAAAAAAAAAAAAAAAAAAGGCACTACCTCAGCCCAAACTGCTTTTTTATCTGTTAGCTTCTGGAGCTGGAAAAAAATAACATGTAGAAGTGAAATAGGAAGAGAAACAGAACTCTATCTGCAAAGTATTGAGTGTAACTATTTCTCAGTTCCTCTTATCTGTAAAGGGGACACCCCCCCTGCCCTCCACCAGACTGTGAGGAAAAGAATTCCTCACTCAACCTCCAGAAGAATCACTAGCCATGAGCCACAACAAAGACCACCAGCCTCGACATAATCTGAGAGAAACGGGGAAGTGTTCCATGGAACTGCACAGAGCATCGCAGAGAGACCTGGGTGCCCACTGCCCTTAAACACACAGGGTAGCTGGACAATTACCCCATGGGGCGAAAGGCAGCTCCACTTTTACTCAAGGAGGTAAAAGGCAACTCTACTCTCTACCTTTCCATCACTTTTAGGACTCTGATTATTTCGACCTCCTCCATCCCTGCCTCAGGCTGCAAGAGGCATCGGATTTAACACCCGACACAGGCTGACCCGGAAACAGAGGGTGCGGGGCAGCAAAACTCTCTGTGGCAGATGCAGATGTCGGGGTTGAGAGGTTGTCTGCAAAGGCAGATGCTGAGAGAAAAGGAGCAACCAGGACGGAGAGAGGGGGAGGAGACGGGGAAGACGGAGAGGGGAGAAAGGGGAGGAGAGTGGAAGGAAGGAAGAAAAAGCAGCTGCTTGATGATTTTCCAGACCCCCTGGAAACTGGCTCTAAATTATCCCTGTTCAACTAGAATGTTTCCAACTCATAGACATATCCCACATACACATCAAGTTATGCTAATCTGGCTTCTACCTTTGAGCTGGATTTCATTCATGAAGACAGCTCTTTCCTCTCTGGAAATCTGGAAATTTCTTACACAAAAGCAGTTTGACTTGATTTTATTTATTTAACTGTATCCTATTTATTCCATTCTGTACCCTAAAAACAGGTACCAAAAATTCCAAACACTTAAATGTGGATGCAAGTAGCTTATCACATGACTTCAGCCTATTTCTTTTCATCATGACTTGCTATCTACAGACCTGACGTGGCACTAGATTCATATTAAAACATTCTGGCCCAATTCTAGTTCTGAGAAACATTTCTGTCCCATTCATCTGGAAGCTGATCAATTGAGACAGAGTCTCTGGTAGCTTTGTGTCCAACACCCACATAACAAAGGACAGAAGTTCCTGGGGCAGAGTCAGGAGAAACCAAGCCCAGTTAAATATGTATAGTTCCAGGGATTAGAATCTCCTATTAACACCATAGCAGACACAGTCTCTTTCTGAAATTAGATTTCTTTCTTTTTTTTTTTTTTTTTTTTTTTGGTACGCAGGCCTCTCACTGCCATGGCCTCTCCCGCTGCAGAGCACAGGCTCCGGACGCGCAGGCTCAGCGGCCATGGCTCACGGGCCCAGCCGCTCCGCGGCATGTGGGATCTTCCCAGACCAGGGCACGAACCCGTGTCCCCTGCATCGGCAGGCGGACTCTCAACCACTGTGCCACGAGGGAAGCCCTGAAATTAGATTTCTTTCAGCAGATCTGGCCTTACTTCACAGTCAAAACAACACTTCTGAATATCCCCCAAGCTAGTTCCCAACCACAGCCTCCTGTGAAGGTGACCTATGAAGGTTGCTTCCACTTGTATGCTTTTGCCTGAAGGAACAAGGTGCTCCTTGTCCACCTCCTAAATTCGCTGGCTTTTGTCCTGCTTCTCGTTCGCTTGATTCTCACTCTTTCTACTCTTTTGGAATTAATCAGTTTGCTTTCCAAACTTGACTTCAGCTGGAATACTGATTTAAATTTCCCTTTGCTCAGTGGCCCATGACTGAAGGCCAGCAGTGGCTCCCGTTCCCAAATTTAGTTCTGCTCACTGAACCCTAGCATGTGCAGAGGGTGGTCTGAAAATAACAGAGTGCCCTCCTGCCCATAAGCAGAACTCTGGCCCTGAGTTACTTCATAAGTAAAATGAGCTATGGGACAGCCTACAAGTTAACCCCTTTGTAGGCTTGAAAAACTACTCCTTGTAAATATTTCAGCAACGTTTGCATTTTCTCATTAACAATTTTAAATGTACTTAAAATATTTTTCCTGATGTTCTTAAGGTCTAATTATACAGGTTGTTATTGCTGATGATCCTGAATTGTTTCTTTCATGTATTTTGTAATTTAGAATTGTAAGTTCATTTTGGTGAGACTATCTATAGGAATTCTGTGTAGGGCTGAAAATACACCTTTCTAGAGAAGGCTTTTAATAACTTTTATTGAAGACTCCAGGACTGTTATCGGCCTGAGACTGCATTTCATACTATTTTGTTAGGGAATCTAGGCCCTCCAGGCAGTCCAAATTCAAACCTTAAACCCGAGGGTTTACGGTTTGTGAAGCTGACCTTGCACAAATCTTCTTTTCACTTTGCCTAAGAAGGTATTTTCAGTGTAAGTCTATATAGGATCAGAAGTGGTTATCAAGCAAGTTCATATTCAGAAGTGACTACATACACAAAGAATCTTGACAAAAAATAAGAACGGGGCTTCCCTGGTGGCGCAGTGGTTGAGAGTCCACCTGTCGATGCTGGGGACACAGGTTCGTGCCACTGTCTGGGAGGATCCCACATGCCACGGAATGGCTAGGCCGGTGAGCCATGGCCACTGAGCCTGCGCGTCTGGAGCCTGTGCTCCGCAGCGGGAGAGGCCACAACAGTGAGAGGCCCATGTACCGCAAAAAAAATAAATAAATAAAAATAAGAACGAAATGTTCAAAGTATAAATACATGAAAAACAACACAGGATTTTCACTGCTAGCAATAGCGCTGATTAGATAATCTGAAAACTCTCTTACAACAAATCACTTAGATGTACTGGACAAAAATATAACAAGTATGCATTTAAATGCTAATAGGAAAGTAAGGGAAATACTCCAGAAACTGATATTTTGACTGTTCTGGATTTAACAATGGGTTTGAGTTTTAATGTCTATGAAAGTACAGGAAGCAAATTTTGGGGTCCACAAGGGGCAGAAATTTGGACTTAACACCCTCAAATAAAGAACCCTTGAATTACTATACATCTGTGAAACGGGAGAACTGAAAACATTTATCCCCTCCCAAAGCGAGACTTAAAGGAAACTCTTCTATTTAGCCTGACCTATGGGGGAAAGGAGATGGGAAGTAAAACCCTGAGAATCTGCAAACACATGAGAGCCTCAGGCTGCATTACCCTATGCAAATCTCATATGCTGGACAGAAGATTCATAAGGCCTTACGATCTTCAAATACTATTAACAATGCAATTTCTATCATAATTTTATAGATCTTATTAGGAGTGGTATTATTTAGCCTCTCTTGGGCATCTATTTTACTGATTACCAATACAGAGAGTATTTGGATCCAGCCTAAATCCTTTCTTCTGCAAATCAAACATATTTCCTCTTGTTCTATTCTTTTTCTTTTTTAAAAAATTTATTTATTTATTTATTTTTGGCTGCATTGGGTCTTCGTTGCTGCACATGGGCTTTCTCTAGCTGTGGCGAGCAGGGGCCACTCTTCGTTGCGGTGCACGGGTTTCTCATTGCAGTGGCTTCCCTTGTTGTGGAGCACAGGCTCTCAGGTGCAAGGGCTTCAGCAGTTGTGGCACATGGGCTCAGTAGTTGTGGCTCACAGGGTCTAGAGCGCAGGCTCAGTAGTTGTGGCACAGGGGCTTAGCTGCTCCACGGCATTTGGGATCTTCCCGGCGCAGGGCTTGAACCCATGTCCCCTGAATTGGCAGGCGGATTCTAAATCACTACGCCACCAGGGAAGCCCCCTCTTGTTCTCTTCTTAATGGAGGCCAGACTCCTTAAATTATCACCCTTCTTCGTGGTACCGAAGACTCAACTTCCCTGCCACACATTCTACTGTGTTGTCTTAGTAACCCAGCTGCACAGAGGGTATCCTGGGGGGAAATGTCCAAGGTCAAACGGGGTGTCCCTCTTCACGAACTAACAAAGGCAATTTTCTCCTTTCTAGTTTTATTAGCAGTGAGAATCTCTCTTCAAATAATACATTGAAATGAAAGGTGCCACAGAAAATGCACCACTTTTAAATCCCACAGAGGCTTGAAACTGTTGCTTTAGTAAACATTTTCCAAGTAATGCTGTTTGTAGAATAATTACAGTCTTTTTCTGTCATCAGAATCGAGTGACTGGTTCTCTGATGACTGTTTATTTGGCTCTAAAAATCACAATGATTCTGACTGTTTCTGGCAGATTGTACTGTTCAAGGGTAAACTTTGATTCTCTCTCTCTCTGACTCTGTTTTCAAAGTGAAGTAAAATGGAGTGTTAATTCAACATGTGTCAGTCTTGATAGTTAAATCCTATCACCTCTATTCACCATCTATCTTAAGTCCCTGCTCTTTCTCTCCCCTCTACCCCAAACACATACAGAAACATAAAGTCCTTTATTCTCAATATTTGATTCTTTTTTTTAAAAAAATTTATTTATTTATTTTTGGCCGCGTTGGGTCTTTGTTGCCGCGTGCAGGCTTTCTCTAGTTGTGGCGAGCTGGGGCTACTCTTTGTTGCAGTGTGTGGGCTTCTCACTGGAGAGGTTTCTCTTGTAGCAGAGCACGGGCTCTATGTGCGTGGGCTCAGTAGTTGTGGTTCGCAGGCTCTAGAACGCAGGCTCAGTAGTTGTGGCTCACAAGCTTCGTTGCTCCATGGTATGTGGGATCTTCCCGGACCAGGGCTCGAACCTGTGTCTCCTGTATTGGCAGGTGGATTCTTAACCACTGCGCTACCAGGGAAGTCCTCAATATTTGATTCTTATGTCTAACATTTTCCAGATACTTACACATTTTCCCCACCTAGACCTTCTATATATGTGTCCATTAATCCCCGAGAGTAACAGCGTATTTATAAGATCATTACAAAACAACAGAACACAGAACTGTTAATAATCACTATAAAAGCTGCTATTTCTTAAGTATTATAATCCAGAGTTTCTGTTAGGTACCTCATATAAGTTACCATATTCCATTCTTTTGGCAACCTGTTATGCTCCCCCCGAAAGATACACTGGAGCCCAGACTCACAGTACCTCAAAGTGGGACCTTATTTGGAGATAAAATCTTTACAAAGGTAATTAGGTCAAGGTGATGTATCAGGGAAGACCCTCATCCAAGATGATTGGTATCCATATTAAAAAAAAGGGAAATGTGGACACAGAGACACACACAGGAAGAATGCCATGTGAATATAAAGACAGCTGTCTACTATCTGAGGACAGAGACCTGGAGCAAACCCTTCCCTCACAGCCTCAGGAGGAACCAGCCCTGCCAACATCTTGATTCCAAACTTCCAGCCTCCAGACTGTGAGACAACTCATTTCTGTTGTTTAAGGCACCCAGTTTGTGGTACTTTGTTACAGCAGCCCTAGAAAACTAATGCACAACCTTACAATTTAAGTCTTATTCTCTTTTTACTATAAAGGAGGACACTGCATCCTAGGAGGATTAAAGCCCTTACCCAGAGTCCTACAGGCAGTAGTGGTAGGGCTGTCAGGCAACACAGATCTGTTTTGTTCCAAAACCCGCGTGCTCGCTGCTATAACATGCTGCCTCCAAACCCACGTTTGCACATGGGCTTCCTGGACACACCTAGAATTGTACAATCAAGGAATTTTTATATTGTTTATTCCGAGGAGAGCTTTTTGAAGACTCACTTCTCCATGTTTTGGGAGTGAGTTATCACAGAAAGCTCGAGAGTGAGGTAGAGCCAGCGACCTGGTTTGGGAGAAGCAAGGATATATAAACAATACACCATTTTCAAATATAAGTACCTCTCATGCAATATTTGGGACATGCTTACACTAAATTTTTTCCCCTTGTTTATCTGAAATTCAAGTTTCATTGGGATTTCTGTAATTCTATTTGCTAAGTCTGGCAATTAAAAGTTCTTCCCCAGGAGAACTTTTGGTTTGGAGTCGCAGCCCCTGATGGCATGAGAGTGATGGCATAGAAGTGGCAACAGAGCTGTCAATACCTAGGCCTGCTCTACGTGTAAAGTTCTTGAATTGTCTGGGAAATGCTTGAGAATGCTCAATAAAGACTGCCTATTATTATTATAGCCATTGGGAAGCACCCTCTTAGGTCCCAGGAGAAGATGCAGGGGTGGGGAGGGGAAGGCAGAAGGCAACAAGAGAAGAGATATTCTTATTATTGCAGGGGTGGATTGGCACTGGAGGGCTTACACAGTAAGATAAAAGATTGGTGAGACATGTTGGTTTAAGGAATGAATGCCACAGATCCAGCCTTTGTGCGCATCTCATCGGTCTTGGGTCAGTGGAATGAAAGAGCACGGAGAGCTAAGAGCACAAAGGACTAAGTCCTGGAGACACAGCGGCCACCATACTTACTCCTTAGGGGAAGTAGGAGAGGTCCAGCAGATGTGTGAGAGCCACAGGAATGGATGCCTTTTAAATTAAGTGGCATGAAGTAGTTTGACTGCACTGGAAAACTACTGGGAAGCCAGCTAGCTACCAATTAAAACAACCAGAAAATTCCTTGCTGCTGAATGAAACTCAAGAAAAACATACTGTGATCTTTTTGAACAGTTTATGCCTTCTGAGTTTCTGGCTAAACCCTTCTAATGAGTAATGAGAAATCTTTTGGAAAATGGAAAGAATGCCCAGGACCAAAAAAGTTAAGTCAAAGTGGTGGTCATGAAATTGGCAACTCACTGATAACTCCTTTTTTTTTTTCTTTTCTTTAAAATATACTTCTACTTCTGGGTTTACTCATTGTTACAGAGCCATGCAAGTATTTCCACAGCAGCAAATTTTTGTCAGTTCAAGAGTCATAAAGTGTATACGTAATTTTCTTTCTGATGATTGGCACAGGAATGTGGAAAATGAGCAGAAACAGATGATGACTGACAATCTCTACAGCAGCCTGTCTGCTCTGTGAAATCAAAGTGAGGAGCTGCACACATTTCTTAGGCTCAGTGTGTACAGAAAATGACCTTGGGTATGATGGTCCAGAAGCCTGGCTCTGTACCAGCTGCTCTGTAGGGCGCTCTGTGCCTGTCGTGTACCTCCTGATCTCCTGACATATCCCAAGTTTACGTTCCTTAAGGAGGCGACTGTGGGTTAGTAGAAGAAGCAGCTAAGAATATTTGTCATTTTTCAGAGACAGGTTGACACAAAATGGAGATACCTATTTGTAGCAGAGTGAACTGTTACCCTGTAAACTCTTTCTATCACTGTTTTGCCTTCCTGAGAAAAAGATACAATTTTGATCTTGTTAAGAAATGAGACACACAACCAAACAGCTAAATGATTACAGTATGAAACACCACCAAGCACAGCTAAATAAGCCGTTCATGGTGTCCTCCGATTCCTAAAGTTTTGGTGATCTGCTCAGTTTACCCTAAAGCCTCCCCTAATTTGAACTAATTGTGTGTGAAGTTCCCATCAGCGTGATTATAGCCACAGCAAAATATTATAAGGAAAATATTACCAAAAGAGAAATAAAGAGAATTACACTATGTGAAAGCATTTATTCACATTAAAGGGGAATACAAATATAAGGTTTTCTTGTTAATAATTTGAATTAAATTTCAAACATATAATTTCCCCAGATTGCCTAAAATTTAACTTTTTCATCAAAATTTTTTTCATCAAACTATACAAGTTAATGTGCTAAATTGATCAGGGAACTGAAACGGTTAAGCAGCTCTTCTTGGGAACTTTATTTCATTTCAATTAAAAAAGTATGCATGGGTCCAACTGGATTACTGATCTCCAAGAAAATGATGATTTGGATGGACATCTAGACCATACAGGAACTTAGATTTTCAAATTCTGGATCAAGTCTTATCTTTGTATTACATCTTGAAAGGACTTTTACGAGGCAACAATGTTGAGTAAATCAAGTTTGTGACTATCAAGTATATTATTAAAAATATTTAAAATTAATGAAATCAATTTTAAAGTGCACAATTAGTACTTGAATAACTCCGATGATTTTTTCCTTCCAACCAACCTAATGTCATGAGGTTCATGGTAATTTCCCCTTAATTTTTTGTGAAGTAAACCATGATGACTCAGGGCTTCTTGAAGGTAGCTAAAACCAACACCAGCACGAAGGTGAAATGTGATCCTTTGAGCCTGCTCTTTATAAAACAGGGTAAATTCTGACCCTACACAGATAATCTGGACTTCAGATAATCTCTGACAGGTAATTTTTAATTGATTGTACAGAGTTGTAATTGTGATAAGTGTGGATTTAACTTTCAAAATAGAAAATGAAAAGCCAAGATATTGATAAATAATGATCTGTGTCATATACAGTGATATTTATGATGAAACCTTATCAATCCGAGTCATTAGGTAAAGCAAAATGTCAATTTTCTTGTCACTTTTCAAATGGTTTTCAACATCAGATACTTTGAACCATTATACAGAAGAACCCTCCTATATAGAAGTCAACTGTTTAACAATTTAGAATTGCTGTTTTCCTTCATTATCCCTACGACAATTCCCCTTTCTTTTGACCTTTTTATTTCTAAAGATGTATCCTTTGATGGTGATAAATGGAATGGGATGAAATTCAAATGAACACTTATATTCATGGCCATTCTGGCAAAAGTATGGATGGGGAGGGGTGGGAAGTGACTCGCTACAATTAGCACCAAGTATATGTCCGTGAACAGAGATTTCTCTCAATGAATCCTTAATTAATTAAATAATGAGGGACTCAATCCATTTCTGGCTTCTGGCCATTATCACATGTAATCAGAACTTGATTGTAACTATAAAACCATGTGAAACTACCAGTAACCGCAAATTATATTTTAAAAAATTAATGGGAGCATAAATGCCCACTCTAAAAGCACATGTGCTTTATTTTTCCAGTCTCACAAAGTATTTGAAAACCACAACTGTTGATAATGCTTTAGATTTGCCAGATCCTGTAACAGTGCACTTGTTTTGCCTTGAACATGGCATTTGTACCGCATTAAAGTTTGGCAAGCTTAATCTTTGCTAACCACGGGCAAATGGGAACACGTTACAAAATGTAAAAATACATTTCAGCCAAAGCCATTATCAAGTATATGTTTGTTTGGATTTGACTAAGAACCTCTAATTTGTTCACGCACACTTGGCATCTCTACGTTCTGTGTACTGATTATGCTTGCGATGAATATACCACATGCCTAATAGTCAAAGAAAGCTCTAAGCAAGGGAGAGGAGGAAAAGAGAGGGGAGAGGAAAGAAGTCCTATTTCACTTCTGTTGGAGCGAGGACGCACCTCCATAAACTCTTGGGGGGGAACTCTTCCTGTGGCTCCTTGTCCCCCTCCCCCGCCTGATGCCCCACACTAAAAGTATTCTTGCGTAGTTGGTGAATTCTCTTTCATAGCATCACATAGGAGAATCTACCCTTGCATTTATCTGGCTACAAGCCTCATAACAGAATAAAACTGTGTTATCTGGCTGTTTACCAACACAGAGCTCAAGAAAACCATCATCTCTGATATTCAAGCATAATGAAGTTCTTCAGTCTGGCAATCCACCCCAACCATAGAGGCAGAAGAGGTATAGGTGGTACATGATATTGGCATTACTGTCCTGTTTTGTTCATTCACTGATGGAAACAAAGCCAGAGCAACATGTGCTGCAGGACGGAGTTTGTGACTTAGTCCCAGGTCCGCCCCAAGGGCCATCACAAAATACTTTCATTAAACTCTCACTACTGGCTACCTCTCCCATTGATTCACCACAAAACCTTTCAAATAGGGCATCTCACATTTGTCTCATGACATGTGTCAAGTAGAATCAGCAGAAGTTATGTGATTACAATTTTCATCGCACAGACTCTAAAGGAAAGGTCAGCTTCACAGCAGGACCAAAATTAACGCCCATTCCCCTAAGCTCGCCATCCACACCTACCTTTCAGTGTCTCGTGACAGGAACCATCTTCTAGGCATCCTTTTTCAGTGCCCAGTAAGTGGACACGTCATATGAATAAACACCAAACACAAATGTACCTACATTCTGCATTTCAATTGGATTTAGCTCTACAGAGGAAATAAAACAAATCAACCCCCTGGAACAACCCCCCCAAAACAAAACAAAGAAACAGATCCTTTTCCTAATCGTCATCGACTCCCTCACTCATTTATTCAGTAATTTTTGAGCTTTCACTAAGTGCTATCTTTGACACTGTTCACTTCAGGCACAGTGAATGAGATGACCTGTAAAAGTATTTAGCTCAGTGCCTGTTGTGTGAGAGGCAAGCAACAAAATTAGACCTCCTTCCTTCTCAAATTTTTATCCTTGAACTCATCAATCATATGCAACCTGAAGAAAACGATTTGCTTCCAATCCAGTCTCATCATCCCTTTAAATCTACCCCCCATGCAGTTACACACTGTGAAGTTTAGCATGAGCTACTGAACCAGGGAGAATAAACCACCTGCAGGCAGAATCACGGCTTGTGATTCCATTTTTTGTTGTAATAGAGGAGAGGAAAAGGTCAGTGAAGTGTTCCAGTATTACTAGGCTGTATCTGTAAACACACATACACACATACACAGACACTTTTGGAAGGTTCCATTGTTAATCTAGGGAAATAGCTTTGCAGATGCCAATAAGCATTTACTATCCTCTCTGATTGTTTGACTGAATTTAACTTTTATTTACAAGCAACTTATATAAATAGACACAACCTTAAAGCCGATACTTTCTGCACCATCTTGCATCCTATTTGCCATTTTTTTTTCTCTTGGCTCCCAAGACTAGGTCATAGATGGAGGAGAAACCAATATGAGACATCATCAATTTTTCACTTTCAGCAGTTTTTATGATATATGCCAAATGCCACCATCAGATTGATCATTGCCACGTGGCAACCCACACTAATCCCCGAGGCATCCACAGTGAACAGACCCTGACATAAAACACACATAAAAGTAGTTGCAGGTCTGAGATATTTAAAGAACTCATCTATGACCTCTACTGGTCAAGCTAGTAAAACACAACAGCTACCATGATTTCAGAAGTGTCCTACTATTTTCATTCATTCATTTAACAGATACTTTTTAGCACCTACTACGTGCCAAGCGCTGTTTAAGGAAGGACAATGACAATAAACAAAACAGACAAAAAAAACCCCTTCCCTCCTAACATTCAGCTGGGCAGCATTTAAACTGTGTGCATTATAAATAAGTTAACTGTATTTTGGAAGGTAATAACTGCTTTTAAAAAGAAGAAAAAGTAAATCAAAGTAAAGGGAATCAAAAGCACTGAGGAGGTGGAGCTGGAGAAGCAGGTTGCAGAATTAAACTGGATCCTCAAGATAAGTGTCAGTGCAAGGGTAGAATTAAGCAAAGACTCCAAGGAGGCGAGAACCTTAGCAACTTAAGACCTAACACATAGGTTCTTAAATTCGTTGAATTAGACATCACCCTGGGAGCAGGGTTCTTTTTCACAGTTTCCAGAGAGATTTTGGAGTCAGTCAGACTTGTGTTCAATCCTGTATGGGTCAGCTTTGCTGCAGCAACAAACAACCCCAAATTCTCACTGGCTTAAAGCAGGGGTCCCCAACCCCGGGGCCACCGACAGGTACTGGTCCGCGGCCTGTTAGGAACTGGGCGCACAGCAGGAGGGGAGCGGCAGGAGAGCGAGCGAAGCTCCATCTGTATTTACAGCTGCTCCCCATCGCTCGCATTACCGCCTGAGCTCCACCTCCCGACAGATCAGCCGCATTGGATTCTCACAGGAGCGCAAACCCTACTGTGAACTACGCATGCGAGGGATCTAGGTTGCACGCTCCTTATGAGACTCTGATGCCTGATGATCTGAGGTGGAGCCGAGGCGGTGACACTAGTGCTGGGGAGCGGCTACAAATACAGATTATCCTTAGCAGAGAGGTTTGACCACACAGAGACCATAATAAGTCAATTGCTTGCACACTCACATCAAAACCCTATCAGTGAGTGGCAAGTGAAAGGAAGCTCAGGTCTCCCACTAATTCTGCATTATGGTGAGATGTATAATTATTTCATTATATAGTACAATGTAATAATAATAGAAATAAAGTGCACAATAAATGTAATGGGCTTGAATCATCCTGAAACCAACCCCCGCCCCGGGTCTGTGGAAAAATTGTCTTCCATGAAACTGGTCCCTGGTGCCAAAAAAGTTGGGGAATGCTGGCTTAAAGGACAAGTATTTATTTTTTGCTCATGTTTCACAAGGGCTGCAGGCTAACTGTGGGTCAGTTGTGACTGATAGGCTTGGCCCTGCTCCACATGTGTCCTATTCCAGGGGCAGGGCTGGAAGGATGGCTACCCTCTCAGTTATGTTGTCCCCACAGAGGAGATCAGGGCTGAAGTCCATCTAATCATACCACGGAACTTAAAACTTCTGTTCTCATGGGGTACCGATCAATTTCATTCACGTTCCATTGACCAAAGAAAGTCGAAGTGGCTGAGCCCAAAGTCAGTGAGGGCAGGGGAGTGAGTGTATATGTGGCCCAGACATGGAAGTATGGCAAGGGCAAGGAGGGAGTGAATAATTGTGAACGAATAATACAACGTAACTGTAATGAGCCACTCAACTCAATCTCTCTGAACCTTACCTTGTCCGTCGGTGAAACAGGATTAAGAACAGGCTACCTGTAAAGAATAAATGAGATATTATAAATGTACACAGCACAGTAACTGACTTATAATAAGGGATCAATAAAAGTTAATATCCTTTAGTTGTCTTCTTCCAAAGGTGGCATCATCACTCTGGCCCAATTCCTTTCGAGGCTTAAGAAGGTATGGGGGCTGAGGTAGGAGGGTGTTGGGGGGATGTGCTGGAAAATTGAGGAGCCTGGGACTGAAATGTGGATTCAGTTCTTGCTCTAAATCCTGGATAAATTACTGATCTATAAAACAAGGCATCTGTCTAAATGATCTCTAGGGTTCCTTTCTGGTGCTAAAGATCCTCAGTTTGGGATAAAACATTTACAGTGGGTTCTTCCTTTTTCTCTAGAGCCACTGCTGCTTAGTTCTAACACCAGGTGGAGCTAGAAAACAACTTAATGGAAAAGGACAGAGGCTTCTCTGGGGTGAAGGTTGGAAAGTCTAGAAAGTTACTATTTTCTTCTTATAGACTGTTATAAAGCAGAACTCCTGCATCTGGTAGTTGCTCAGAAAGCACCACTTTGAGGAAACAGCACCCAGAAACAAAATGCTCACCCTAGTCCTAGGACCTCAGGCTTTGGGAAAGGACCCCAGGAAACTGGGGACTGCCCCAGACAGTTTCTAGGCTTTGATTTTGGAATAGGGGAGCTTCTCTGTTTTTGAGCAGAAGCATGAGGTAATTGGAGCTGTGCTCTAGGATGATACATCTAGTTGCCATGTGATGGGAGTGTCTGCCACAGGGGAGAATTGTTTAGGAGACTCTTACGACAGAAAAGAATCCACGTACACGGGTCTGAAATAGAAGAGTGGGGACTTCCCTGGTGGTCCAGTGGTTAGGACTCCGCGCTCCCAATGCATGGGGCATGGGTTCAATCTCTGGTCAGGGAACTAAGATCCCACATGCTGCATGGCATGGCCAAAGGAAAGGAAAAGAAATAGAAGAGTGGGAGTGAGCATAGCAATGGGTGAGCTGTTACAGCAACAGAATCTCTAGAATTTGGCAACTATTTAAATAAAGAGGCTTCAAGTAGGATAAGTCATTATGAAAGACGACTCCTGGATAAGTAGAAAAATGTTGGGGCCACTGACAGAAAACACATGACTTTGGGTGGCAGTATTACTGTTACTCCTGTCCTTCACATGTACACCCAGAAGAAGGAACCATGAGGGCTTCTCCCTCATACGTACTGAGGAATCCCCGGTGCACGAGCTTTGGTCCTAAAAGGGCCAGAGTTGGCCTTTTCTCAAGAAATGTTTTCTTACACATGATTGTATTTTACTTACAAAATCCAGAGGCATTTCTCTGTTGATAATGGGGACGGGGGATGTATGGGAAATCTCTGTACCTTTCACTCAGTTTTGCTGTGAGCCTAAAACTGCTCTTAAAAAAAAAAGAAAATCTGTTTTTTAAACCCTTGGCAGAGTCTGGGAAGATGGTGCAGTAGGAAGCACTAAGAATCTGTCTCCCCCACCCCCAGACAAAAATTGCACTGGCAGAAATCTGTCTGATATAACTATTGTGGAACTCTGGACAGCTTACTGAAGGCTTGCAATGTCCAGGGGAAGACTTGGACTGTTCATTTTGGCCAGTTTCAGCTCTCAGCACAACAGCAGCTACCCATCCCCAACCCCATGGCAGGCAGCTGTGCATGGTTCCCGGAGCAGCTTTGCACAGCTTGCAGGAGCCTGGGTGGGCAAAAAGGACATCAGTGATCTGTGCTCTGGTCACTGGTCACTGCTTCTGATCTTTGTCTGAGGGGCAGACAAAGATCTGCCCCTCCTCATCTGGCTGAAGTGACAGCCAGGAGATTTAAAGGGACAGTGCCCTTTTTTAAACCCCCTTTATTTTTCTTTTTCCCCTTTTGGTAGTCAGATATTAAAGACTAGACTATTAAAAAATGACTGCATATATGGGGAAAATTAGAAAGTGATTGGGCATGCCCAGGGAAAGTCTCAGAAAAGACCTAAGAATATCTTAAGTTTACACCTGAGACATGCTCAGCTGAGAGACAGTCCATGGAATCAAATAAATAAATAAATAAATAAATAAACAAACACAGTAACAAAAAACAGCAAACCCTGGGAGAAGGCAGAGAATATAATTTCCAGAGTTACCACATTACTAGATTCAAATGTCCAGTTTTCAACCCAAAAAAATCACAAGGCATATATATACAAAGAAACAGGGAAGTATGGCCCATTCAAAGAAATAAAATAGATCGATAGAAACTGTCCCTGAAAAAGATCCAATAGAAGAAATATTAGACAAAGACTTTAAAACAGCTGCATAAAAATGTTCAAAGAACTAAAGGACCATGTGGAGAAAGTCAAGAAAACAATGTATGATCAAAATGAAAATATTAGTAAAGAGATAGAAAATCTTAAAAGAGGTCAAAAGGAAATTCTGGAGCTGAAAAGTAAAATAACTGAAATTAAAAATTCACTAGAGGAATTCAAATGCAAATTTGAGCAGGCAGAAGAAAGAATCAGCAAACTTAAAGAATGGACAAAGGGAATGATCAAGTATGAGGAATAGAAAGTCAAGAGACTGAAGAAAAGTGAACAGAACCTAAGGGACCTGAGGTACCAAAACGCAGACCAACACCACACAGTGGGAGTCCCAGAAAGAGAAGAGAGAGAGAAAACGGCAGAGGGTATCTGAAGAAATAATGGCTGAAAACTTCCCAACTTGGTGAAAAACATGAATATAAATATCCAACAGGGGACTTCCCTGGCGGTCCAGTGGTTAAGACTCCACACTTCCACTGCAGAGGGCATGGGTTCAATCCCTGGTCAGGGAACTAAGATCCCACATGATGTGTGGTGTGGCTAAAAAAAAAAAAAAAAATTAAGAAAAAAATATCCAACAGGCTCAATAATCTCCCAAGTAAGATGAACTGAAAGCCAAAGAAAAAGAGAAAATCTAGAAACCAGCAAGAGAGAAGCAAATAATCACATACAAGGGATCCTCAATAGGATTATCAGCAGATTTCTCATCAGAATCATTGGAGACCATAAGGCAGTGGGCTGATATAGTCAAAATGCTAAAAGAAACTGTCAACCAAGAATTCTATGTCTAGCAAAGCTGCCCTTTGAAAGTAAGGGAGAAATTAAGACATTAAGATAAAAGTGAGAGTTTGTTACCAGTGGACCTGTCCTGCAAGAAATGCTCAAGAGTTCTGCAAGAAATAAAAAGACACTAGAAGCCATAACAGTAACTCAAATCTATATGGAAAAATCAAGATCTCAATAAAGGTAAATACATGGATAATTGTCAAAGGTAGTATTATTGTAACAATGGTTTGAAACTCCACTTTTTGTTTTCTACATGATTTAGGAGACTACTGAATTTAAAAAATATATTAGTTTATGTTTTGGGGCACACAATGTAGAAAGATGTAATTTTACGGCATCAACAGCTGAAAGGGATGGGGATGGAGCTGTAAAGGAGCAGAGTTTGAGTATGTTACTGAAGTTAGGCTGGTATAAATTCAAACTATACTGTTATAACTTTAGGATGTTAAACATAATCCTTGTGGTAACTACAAAGAAAACAGCTATAGAATATACACAAAAGGAAATGAGAAAGGAATTTAAACATCTCACTATAAAAAATCAACTGAACACAAAAGAAGACTAACACAGGAAATGAGCAATAAAAAAGCTAAAAGGCATTTAGGAAACAAATAGCAAAATCACAGAAGTAAATCTCTCCTTATCAGTAATTAAGTGTAAATAGTTTAAACTCTTCAATCAAAAGATAGAGATTGGCAGAATTGATAAAAACATGATACAACTATATCTACGAGACCCACTTTCGATCCAAAGACACAAATGTAGTGAAAACAAAGGATGGAAAAAGTTACTCTATGTAAACAGCAACCAAAAGACAGCATGGGTGGATAAAAATATCAGACAAAATACATACAATTGAAAAAGTTTACAACAAAGAAAGACACTGTATATTAATAAAAGTTTCAATAAAGCAAGAAGATAAAACAATTATGAACATTTGTGCAACAAAATATGTGAAATTAAAACTGACAGAATTGAAGGGAGAAATAAAACAATTTTACAATAATAGTTGGATGCTTTGTGATCCATTATCACCATTATGGATAAAACAACCAGATAGCACCTTACTGTACAGCAGAAACTAACACAACATTTTAAGTCAACTATACTCCAATAAAAATTTTTTAAAAACCCAAAACACCAGACAGAAAATAAGAAAGGAAATAGACACTTAACAATACAATAGATCAACTAGATCTAACAAACACAGCAATAGCATGCATATTCTTCTCAGGTGTGCATGGGCTATCCCCCAGGATAGAATATAGGTTAGGCCACAAATGAAGTCTCAAATTTTGAAAGATGGATATCATACAAAATATCTTCTCCAACCACATGTATAGAAATTAGAAATCAACAACAGAAGGAAAACTAAAAAATTCACAAAATTGTGGAAATTAAACAATACACTTCAACAACCAATGGATCAAAGAAGAAAATACAAAAAAAATTAGAAAATACTTACAGACTAATTAAAACAAAAACACAACATGCCAAAACTTATGGGATGAAATGAAAGTGTTGCTAATTGGGAAACTTATAGCCATAAACACTTACTTTAAAAATAAGAAAGAACAACTCAACAAAAAAGCAAACAAAAAAAACCAACCCAATAGAAAAATGGGCAGGAGATTTAAATAGACATTTCTCCAAAGAAGCTCAACATCACTAATTATTAGAGAAATGCAAATCAAAACTACAATGAGCTACCATCTCACACCAGTCAGAATGGCCATCACTAAAAGTCTACAAATAACAAATGCTGGAGAGGGTATGGAGAAAAGGGAACCCCCCTACACTGTCGGTGGGAATGTAAATTGGTGCAGTCACTATGGAGAACAGTAGGCAGGTTCCTTAAAACCTAAAACTAGAGCTACCATATGATCCAGCAATCCCACTAATGGGCGTATACCCAGACAAAACTCTAATTTGAAAGGACACATGCACTCCTATGTTCACAGCAGCACTATTTATGATGGCCAAGACATGGAAACAACCTAAATGTCCACTGACAGCTGAATGGATAAAACAGATGTGGTATGGGCCTCCCTGGTGGCGCAGTGGTTGAGAGTCCGCCTGCCGATGCAGGGGACACGGGTTTGTGCCCCAGTCCGGGAAGATCCCACATGCCGTGGAGTGGCTGGGCCTGTGAGCCATGGCCTCTGCGCCTGCATGTCTGGAGCCTGTGCTCCGCAACAGGAGAGGCCACAACAGTGAGAGGCCCGCGTACTGCAAAAAAAAAAAAAGGATGTGGTATATATATACAATGGAATACTACTCAGCCTTAAAAAAGAAATAATGCCATTTTCAGCAACATGGATGAACCTAGAGATTATCATACTAAGTGAAGTAACTCAGAAAGAGAAAGACAAATACCATGTGATATCACTTATATGTGGAATCTAAAATATGACACAAATTAACTTATCTACAAAACAGAAACAGACTCACAGACATAGAGAACAGACTTGTAGTTGCCAAGGGGGAGGGGCTGGGGGAGGGATGGACTGGGAGTTTGGGGTTAGCAGATGCAAACTATTACATATAGAATGGATAAATGACAAGGTCCTACTGTATAGCACAGGGAACCATATTCAATATCCTGAGATAAACCATAGTGGAAAAGAAAAGAAAAAAGAATGTATATATATATATATATATGTATCACTGAATCACTTTGCTGTACAGCAGAAATTAACACAACATCGTAAATCAACTATATTCAATTAAAAAAACAAGAAAGATGGGACTTCCCTGGCGGTCCACTGGTTAAGACTCCATGCTTG
The DNA here is from genome assembly GCA_004363435.1 of Platanista minor. Taxonomy (NCBI): domain Eukaryota; kingdom Metazoa; phylum Chordata; class Mammalia; order Artiodactyla; family Platanistidae; genus Platanista; species Platanista minor. The sequence goes on from RJWK010005956.1 coordinate 25,278, forward strand.
CAATGCAGGGGGCATGGGTTCAATCTGTGGCCAAGGGAAATAAGATCCCACATGCCACACGGTACAGCAAAAAACAAAACAAAAAAAGATATCAAATCAACAACCTAACTTTATAACTTAAGGAACTAGAAAAAGAAGAACAAACTAAACCCAAAGCTAGCAGGAGGAAGGAAATAATAAAGATTAGAATAGAGATAAACAAAACAGAGAAGAGAAAAACAATAAAGAAAATCAATGAAACCAAAAGTTGGCTCTTCAAAAGGATCAACAAAATTGACAAACCTTTAGCTACTGGACTAAGAATAAAGGACAAAAGAATCAAATTACAAAAATCAGAAATAAAAGGCAGGACATTACTATTGATTCCAAAGAAAGAAAAAGAATGTAAGAGAGTACTATGAACAATTATATACCAACATGTTGCACAACATAGATAAAACTGACAAATCCCTAGAAACACAAAACCAACCAAGACTAAATCATGAAGAAATAGAAAATGTGTATAGACCTACAATTAGTAAGGAGATTGAATTTAAAAAATTTCCAGACAGAGAAAAGCCCTGGACCCAGTTGCTTCACTGGCAAATACTACCAAACATTTGAAGAACTAATATCAATCCTTCTTTTAAACTTTTCAAAAAAATCAAAGAGGATGGAACACCTCTTAATTCATTCAATGAGGCCAGAATTACCCTTCCACCAAAGGCCAGATAAAGACACAACAAAAAAACTACAAACAAATACCCCTCATGAACATTGATGCAAAAATCCTGAACAAAATGCTAGCAAATCAAATTCAACAACATATTAAAAGGATTATGCCCCATGCCCAAGTGGGATTAATTCCCAGAATGCAAGGATGGTTCAACATACAAAAATCAATGTAATACACTACAGTAACAGAAAGAAAGAAAAAACATCACACACGATCATCTCAATTGATGTAGAAAACGCTTCTGACAAAATTCAATGCCCTTTCATGGTAAAAACATTGAAAAAAATAGGAATAGAAGAAGAAAACTACCTCAACACAGTAAAAGCAATATACAAAAACCTAGAGCAAACGTCATACTCAATGATGACAGACTGAAAACTTTTCCTCTAATGTCAGGAACAAGACAAGGATGCCTGGCTTTCACCACTTCCACTGTACATTGTACTGGAGTTCTACCCAGAGCAATTAGGTAAGAAAAAGAAATAAGAGGCATCCAAACTGAAAAAGAAGAAGTAAAATTATCTCTGTAGATGACATTATCTCACATATAGAAAACCCTAAAAGATTCCACACAAAGAAAACTATTATAACTAATAAGTGAATTCAGCAAAGTAGCAGGACACAAAGTCAATACATAAAAATTAGTTGCATTTGTATATACTAATAATGAGCAATATAAAAAGGAAATTACAAAAACAACTCCATTTATAATATGGAAAAGAATAAAATACTTAGGAATTAACTTTACCAAGGAAATGAAACACTTGTTCAATGAAAAATATAAAACATTGCTGAAAGAAATTAAAGAGATAAATAAATGAAAATAGATCCCACATTCACTGATTGTGAGACCTGATATTGTTAAAATGTCAATATTACCCAAAACAATCTACAAATTAAATGGAATCCCTATCAAAATCCCAATGACATTTTTTTTTGCAGAAATAGAAAAATCCCATCCTAAAATTCATAGAGAATCTCATGGGACCTTGAATAATTAAAACAATCTTGAAAAAGAAGAGCAAAACTGGAGTACTCACACTTCCTGATTTCAGAACTTACCACAAAGCTATAGAAATCAAAACAGTGTTGTACTGGCATAAGGACAGACATAACAATAATGGAATAGAAAACCCAGAAATAGACCCTTGCATATATAGTCAGCTGATTTTTGACAAGGATACCAAGACGATTCAATGGGGAAAGAAGTCTTTTCAACAAATGGTGCTGGGAAAACTGGATATCCACATGCAAAAGAATGAAGCTGGGTCCTTAACTAACACCATATATAAAAATTAACTCTACATGGATAAAAGACCTAAATGTAAGGCCTAAGGGGGGGGGGAAAAAACTCTTTGAAGAAAACTTGAGTCAAAGCTTCACAACATTGGATCTGGCAATGATTTCTTGGATGTGACACCATATGGGACTTCATGAAAATTTTAAAATTCTGTGCATCAAAGACACTATCAACAGAGTATAAAGGCAACCCACAGAATGGGAAAAAATATCTGTAAATCATATATCTGATTAATATCAGAATTAATATCCAGAACATATAGGGAACTCTTAAAACTCAACAACACAAAAAACAAACAACCCAATCAAAAATGGGCAAAGGACTTGATATACAAATTTCAAAGATATCCAAATGGCCAATAAGCACATGAAAAGATGCTCAACATCACTAATTATTAGAGAAATTCAAATCAAAACTACAATGATACTACCTCACACCCATTAAGATGGCTACTGTCAAAAAAACAAAACAATAAGTGTTGGTGAGGATGCAGAGAAATTGGAACCCTTGTGCACTGTTAGTGTGAATACGAAATGGTACACCTGCTGTGGAAAATAGTGGAAAATAGTATGGAGGTACCTGTGGAAAACAGTATGGAGGTACCTCAAAAAATTAAGAATAGAATTACCATATGATCCAGTGATTCTACTTCTGGGGTATATATCCCAAAGGAAGCAGGGTCTCAAAGAGATATTTGTACACCTATGTGCACAGCAGCATTACTGACAATAAATAAAATGTGGAAACAAGACAAAGGTCCATTGACAGATGAATGGAGAAGCAAAATGTAATACATACACACATGAAATATTACTCAGCCTTAAAAGCGAAGGAGATTCTATAATATACTACAATGTGCATGAAACTTGAGGACAATATGCTAAAATAAGGCAATCACAGAAAGACAAATACCATGATTCCACTTATATGAGGTACTAAAAATAGTCAAATTCGTAGAGACAGAAAGCACAATGGTGGTTCCCAGGGGGTAGGGGAAGAGGGATGAGGGAGTTATTGTTCAGTGGGAATAGAGTTTCAGGGTTTTTTTTTTTAAGATTCTTTTCTTTTTTTTTTTTTTTTAATTTTATTTATTTTTGGCTGCATTTTGGGTCTTTGTTGCTGCGCGTGGGCTTTCTCTAGTTGTGGCGAGTGGGGGCTACTCTACCTTTTGGTGCGCAGGCTTCTCACTGAGGTGGCTTCTCTTGGTGCGGAGTAGGGCTCTAGGCGTGCATGCTTCAGCAGTTGTGGCTCACGGGCTCTAGAGTGCAAGCTCAGTAGTTGTGGCGCACGGGCTTAGTTGCTCCTTGGCATGTGGGATCTTCCCAAACCAGGGGTCGAACCCATGCCCCCTGCACTGGCAGGTGGATTCTTAACCACTGCACCACAAGGAAAGTCCCAGAGCTTCAGTTTTATGAAAACAGTTACAGAGATGTGATGGTTGCACAATATTATGAATGTATTTTATACCACTGAACTGTGCTCTTAAAAATGGGTAAGGTGGTAAATTATATATTATGTGCATTTTGCCAGATACACACACAATTGAGAAAAACAATTCAGAGTAGCAAAACTAAAAACAAAGAAAAAAACCCTTAGGCATTTATCGAGCCTCTTGTATGTCAATATGGCAACATAGCACAGCAGAAGGAGCAGTGGCTTTGGGGTCAGACAGGCCTGGTTTTAAATCCAGAAATCCAGCTCTACTGTATTATCACCTCACTTCTCCTGTATAAAAATGAGCAGAAGAGAGCACGTTTGTCTTCAGCTCGAAGGTTTTCTATTACCTGGAGCAAGTTACTTAATCTCTCTGGTCTCAATCCCACCTATAACATAGGGAAAATAATACCAATCTCATAGATCAGCCATGAGAAATACAGATAGTATGCCTACAGAGTAAGTAATCAGTAAATGTCAGTTCTCTTTCCCTTTAAAGAAAAGGCTATTAGGATGCACTTAGGTGAATCTGTCAGACAAGTTCAACATCAGCACAGAGACAGATACAAGGCCTTGGTTATCTGTGGGCACTTCTTGCAAGAACTGCTGAGCTCTCATGATGCGAGGCACTCAAAAATCAAATCTATTAAGCTGGCCTGCAGCTTGAGACTGAGAGTATTCACTGGTTCACAATAAATAAAGAGGAAGAAGGAGTTACACAATGCATCTCTGTTCTAATTACTCAATCTCTACCCAACTGAAAACTTGCTTCATGAGAGATTAGCCACAGCCCCTGGAAGCAATAAACATCCTGCGTTGCAAACCCCATTTTGCCATCTTACAGAACCTTCATAAATCTCGGTTGCAGTAAATGCATCTCTTATCTATGAAGCGACTATTTTTTTTTTTTTTTTTTTTTTTTGCTGTACTTGGGCCTCTCACTGTTGTGGCCTCTCCCGTTGCGGAGCACAGGCTCCGGATGCGCAGGCTCAACGGCCATGGCTGACGGGCCCAGCCGCTCCGCGGCATGTGGGATCTTCCCAGATCGGGGCACGAACCCGCGTCCTCTGCATCGGCAGGGGGACTCTCAACCACTGCGCCACCAGGGAAGCCCAAAGCGACTATTTTAAGAACATTTTTACAACAGTCATCATTATTAGTCCTTCGGCCAACTCTCCCAATTAGGGGAAGAAGAAATTAATATGCAATACTAATATTTCTATTTTGCATTTAAAGGGAAGATAGCTTGCTGTTTTCAAGGGATACAGGGCAATTTCTGGGATGTAAGGCTAATAGGTAATTTCCAGAGTTGTGTCATTCCTGCTTCCATCTCATTCTGGAAATGAGCAAAAACTATTGGTCACCAAAGTGGACAAATGCCCTCCAGCCAACAACCAGTGTGGAGTGTCCACCAAGGAGTGCATGGTGCCACCAACTTACTCCATAGGAAGGTGAAGACTAAGCAAAAGTCCTTGAAGTGATGGTGCCTTTGTGAGAGTCGGGGATGAGGATGCCAGGGCAGGTCACAGAAGGACCGTCTCTCTGATGGGGGAAGGGCCAAGCTCACAGCTACTGAGGGCACAGCTGACAGACAGAAGTGCCATTCTAGTTCTGCTCCTGTGGATGAGAACATGCACTCCTTTCAAGTTACTTGATCAAGGGGTACAGGCGGACCCTCAGTACATCCTCATGTGGCCTCACCATGGCCCAGCTCTCCAAGTAAAGAGGGCAGGAAGGACCACAGGAAGCTGAAAGTTTGCAACTGGGTAAAACTACATGGTCACAGTGTGATCACAGGTAATGCAACTTGTTTCTTAAGGTTCAAGGCTACAAGACACGAGAAGTTACTGCAGAGAAGGTAATTTAGAATTACTCTCTGCTAATTTTAAAGAAGCAGGTAGGAAGGTGACTATGGGGGATGGTTTATGCTAAATTTAAAGAGAGGCACAGACCCTGGGCTGTGTGGGTGGAGCCTCACAAGACTGCATATGGAGCAATGGCCAGAGATTCCAGGTTCTGGCACTCAGCTGTGCAGGTCCAAAGAGTGGATTTTGTCTGTACTGGCGGGCATGTAGGTTGCAGGACTAACCTGTGCTAACCACACCGTCAAAAGATTGACATAGCAAACAAAACACAAATTCACTTATTTGTAACAAGTATATAATAAGCCTTTCCAGTGACCTCCAAACTTGTTTCCTCAATCCCGCCTGTTATCAAGGTAACTGGGAGACCAAATTCATAATCAGAGTGTTACTTGTTGAATGCAGACTCAGAACAAAAGAGCGGAAACACCTAAGGGGTGTTTCATCAGGTATTGGAAAAGCCTTCTGAGTGGGATGTACTTTCCAGGTGATCTGAACACGAGTAACCACCAGGAAAAGTATTAGATAATCAGCAACAAATTCTGAGGCCGTATCGCCCCTTTTCTAAATAAATGTGGATTACCTGTCTACCTCATTAACTCCAGACAGGGTTTCTTCAGATGGAACACAATACAATTCTCACTGCTTTGTGTATAGCCAGTCATTTTTCTGAGCCTATACCTCTCCCTGATCTTCTCAGCGTGTCATTATGGGCTCTCAGAGAGGGTTACGATGGGTCTCTTCACTTATGTCCTGGCTCTTATTACCTCCCCGATGGAGTGGTTTTCCAGTTCTGGGGGCACTTTCATGTGTGTGTGACAAGTTCCCTGAGCCTGCCTGGACGCAGGAGGATACCTCCCACTGCCTGGTTCAGCACCAATTATTCTGTTCATCTGTGGAATGTGCTTGTAACATGTTGTATTTATTTTGCCTGCACACATTCCTGCCTTCCTAGAGGAAGAGGTGAATAAATCACCCTGGCTTGCCTGCCAAGAAAGTAATTTTTTTCACCTTAGGTGGGCCGTCTGTTTCTCCGGACATAGCTCTGCTTTGACTAAAATTGAATACATCTTGTCCCTGGCGTTTTGCCAACTGTACCAAAAAAAAAAAAAAAAAAAAAGCTGTAGGCTCCAGGAAATGAAGCAACTAAAAGTGGTTTCCTTGTGATGTCAAGTCTTTTTTTTCTTTCTGAAATGCAACTTATGGAATTAACATAAAGGAAATTGTGCATCACTGTCCATAGGGGTGGTTTGCAGAGTGGAAGGAGGCCCAGATAAGAACCAACCACGGACTTCCGAAGAATCAATCCAATTGAGGCATGTCGGTACATCCAGCACTGGGCTTAAAAATGGAGGGGAAAACTGAGTATGTGCTTTGGACTCAAACAGAGGGCCCCTAAGCTAAGGGTTGTTCTCCACCCTGGATGAACATCCAGGTCACCTATGGAGTTTTCAGTATTCATGCCTTGGTCCCACTCAAATGGCTGCCTCTGATGCCCACGTGTGTTGAGCAAAATGTCCTTAACCCATTGGGGATTAAAGACCTCTTCTTAAGCTACCAAGCTATTGGGGGAAGAAATAACACAGAGTAGAAAGAGTGTCAAAATATTTAGGCTGCACAGCAAAATTAATAATCAAGAAAATGAAATGACAACCCACAGAATGGGAAAAAACATTTGCAAATCATGTATCTGATAGGGGGTTAATATCTAAAATACATAAAGAACTCATACAACTCAATAGCAAAAAAACCCCAAATAATTCAATTTAAAAATGGGCAAATTCTACTTATAGTTCCTTAAAAATGGAACTACCATACGATCCAGCAATTCCACTTCTGGGTATATATCCGAAGGGAGCGAAAACACTATGTTGAAGAAATATCTCTACCCCTATGTTCATAGCATCATTATTTACAACAGCCAAAACGTGGAAACAACTGAGGTGACCACTGAAAGATGAAGGAATAAAGAAGTTTTGGTAAATACATACAATGGAATAATCAGCCATAAGAGAGAAGAAAATCCTGCTGTTTGCAAGATGTGGATAGAACTTGAAGGCATTGTGCTAAGTGAAATAGGTCAGACAGGGAAGGACAAATACTGTATGATCTCACTTACATGCGGAATCTTGAAAAGAAAAACGGCATAGAAGAAGAGATCAGATTTGTGGTTACCGAAGTACCAAAGGCAGCAGGAGAGGGGGGTGGAATAAGATTGGTCAAAGGTGCAAACTTCCAGTTATAAGATAAATAAGCTCTGGGGATGTGACGTACATCAGGGTGACAACAGTTAACACTGCTGTATGGTATATTTGAAAGTTAAGAAGGTAGATCCTAAGAGTTCTCATCACAAGAAGAAAAGCTTCTTTTCTTTATCCATATGAGATGTAATGTTTACTAAACTTATTGTGGTAAGCTTTTCACAAACCATTACGCTGAACACCTTAACTTTATACAGTGCCATACGTCAATTATTTCTCATTAAAACTGGGGCAAAATGTACAGGCTTAATCCAGAAGATAGTGAGCTGTGTGGGCAACAGTCAGCTGCCGGGGGTAGATGCTGGGGTTACTGTCTGGTATGGTCCCAGAGACTCAGGGTGTAGTGAGGAGCAAGTCACGAAGAGAATAAGGCAGCTTAGCCTGGCAACTGTGGGGCCATCAGGCCAGTGGAGGGGGCCTTCTCCGGCTTCAGCTCAGAGACAGAGCATCCGAAGGGCAACACTACCTGAGGGATGGTTCCAGGAATCAACACATCAACGTGGGAGCCACTGTACGGAGGTGAGAGACAGAGGAGGAAATGGCAGGTACCGCGAGATACAAGGGGAGGGTTTGCGGCCTAGCCCTAACACAGGCATAAGACTTCGGGACTCTCTGAACCACTCAGAAGGGACGGGGCCAGGGTTGATATTTAGCCTGCATGCACTGGCATGGTGTTCCTGCAGGTTATCACACAGAACTACAGTCCTGAAGGCTGGTAAACAGCTGAGGTTAGACCACGCATCACCAAATGACATCATCCAGTGGCCACTGAGCAGGTGGCAATGGGATTTGGGACGGGTGCACCTGGTTGCTGGTGCATGAGCTGAGCAGGCCAAGGTGGTAGCCGAGCGGACGCAGTCCCTGCCTGCCCTCGGGGAGGGGGGGGCCAGGCGGGCAGAAGTGGGGGGACAGGCTGGCTGGGGCAGTGCTGTAGGTGAGGGTGGAAGCAAAGGCCCTCCAGGTACGGGCTCTGTGAGATGCGCCAGCATCCAGAACACGAGGGACAGCCCGCCTGGTCACTCTCCCACTGCAGCCAGTGCCTGGCCGCAGGTCTAATGACCATCAAGTTCACAGGGACGGCATCAGAAGAGCTCGTTTCCTCTGCAGAATCATAGCTTAGAGATGGGCAGCATCCAGCTTCATGAGAGCTTATCAAACGTAAGACCACCCAGTAATTTCTAAACATCAATAATGATTTAGAAATAATTAGAATGATTGGATGACCATTTTAATTTATACCACAGAGTTAGTAGCTTCAGGATGAGTTTAGTTTAGCTGAGAGAATAAAAAGGGAATTTTTTTTTTTAAGATTTTTTGATGTGGACCATTTTTAAAGTCTTTATTGAACTTGTAACAATATTGCTTGCTTTATGTTTTGGTTTTGGGGCCCCGAGACGTGGGATCTTAGCTCTCCAACCAAGGATCGAACAGACAACCCCCTGCATTGAAAGGTGAAGTCTTAACTACTGGACCGCCAGGGAAGTCCCAAAAAGGGAATATTTTAGGTTTTTACTTATATAATGATTTATTTATATACATTTGTTTATAAAACTTACATTGCCATACAGCTTGTTAAGCACACTGCCTGTCATCCTTAGGCGGGGCAATGCAGGGTTGGGGGGATAGTGATTCAGCTGGTAGAGCTTGAAATGGCTTCATTGCACCCCTGCCCCCGCCATGCCAGGTTCGTCTTGACTTGGGTAGATATGGGTTTCATCTGACTGACAAATCAAACGTTATTTGCCATGTGTTGCTGAGGACTGGGCCCACCAAACCCAGTCAGGATTTCCCGGTCACTGCTGCTCCCACACTTCCTGAACCTTCACAAGGATCTGACCTGCAGTGCAAGGCACAAACTATGCAAAGGAAACAATGTGTTAGGTTTCTAGTAACTTTGCCAGGATAGAGAAGGCCAGAAGTTCAATGTTTAACACACAGTTATTGAACATTTAAACTGGGCCAGGCAGAGTCTAGGCACTGAGGATATACAGTAAAATGAATGAAAATCCCTACACCTGGTGCCAACGAGTGATTGCAGGGGGTTATTATTCAAAGGCCAAGGATGGATGGACAGGGCCAAGGAGAAGGCTGTGATCTCAGCTCAGCACCCTCTCCTCTGCTCTCCTTGGGTTGGAGTTATTAGAACATTGTGATTACTGCCGCAGACCTGTGGGGCTAGTCTACCCTGAGTCAGTCAAGCAATCATAAGGGCAGGTACCAGGAAAGAGCCCCTGCCCCAAACTGACTGCTCCTTTGTCATGATTTGGTATCTAAAATTCTGCCATTCGAGAAGCATTTTCCAACCAGTGTTCCTTGGAATCTAGTCCTTCAGGATTCTTAGTTTAAAAGAAATTTTTTTCAGTAGTTAAACAAGTTTGGCAAACACCTGAGCTCTTGGTGAGTCCCAGTGAATGGGGTATTAACCTGTAGGACCTCCATTGGTTTTGGATTCAAAACTTGGGCATCTCTATTTTTCTAAGTATTTGCTTAAGCCTCCATCCCTCTACATTGCAGGTAATTCAGTATCTCTCTCTTAAGGACTCTTCATTCCCCAAATTGTCCAGGAACCTGGGAACTTAGTCCAAAGGGAGTAGTCTTGTTTCAAAGTTCCAGGGGGAAGAAACTGACCAGTCTATTAAAAGTCCTGATTTTACAAAACACCATGGTACTGGCACAAAAACACACATATGGATCATTGGAACAGAGTAGAGAGCCCAGAAATAAACCCACACACCTATCTATGGTCAGTTAATCTTAACAAAGGAGGCAAGAACATACACTGAAGAAAAGACAGTCTCTTCAGCAAGTGGCATTGGGAAAGCTGGACAGCCTCATGTAAATCAATGAAGTTAGAATGCTCCCCCAAACCATGCATAAAAATAAACTGACAATGGCTTAAAGACTTAAATATAAGACAGGATACCATAAAACTCCTAGAAAAGAACATAGGCAAAACATTCTCTGACATAAATCATACCAATGTTTTCTAAGCTCAGTCTCCTAAGGCAATAGAAATAAGCAAACATAAACAAATGGGACCTAATCAAACTTACAAGCTTTTACACAGTAAAGGAAACAATAAACAAAGTGAAAAGACAACCTACGGACTGGGAGAAAATATCTGCAAACAATGTAACCGACAAAGGATTAATTTCCAAAATATACAAAGAGCTCATATAACTTAACAATAAAAAAACAAACAACCCAATCAAAGAATGGGCAGAAGACCTAAATAGATTTTTCTCCAAAGAAGACATACAGATGGCCAATAGGCATATGAAAAAATGCTCAATATCTCACAAATCAAAACTACAATGAGGTATCATCTCACACCAGTCCGAAGGGCTATCATAAAAAGTCTACAAATAATAAATGCTGGAGAGGGTGTAGTGAAAAGGGAACCCTCCTACACTGTTGGTGGGAATGTAAATTGGTGCAGCCACTATGGAGGACAGTATGGAGGTTCCTTAAAATACTAAAAATAGAGTTACCATATGTTCCAGCAGTCCCACTCCTGGGCATATATCCAAACAAAACTATAATTCAAAAAGATATATGCATCCCAATGTTCACTGCAGCACTATTTACAATAGCCAAGACATGGAAACAACCTAAATGTCCACTGACAGATGAATGGATAAAGAAGATGTAGTGTATGTACAATGGAATACCACTCAGTCATAAAAAAGAATGAAATAATGCCATTTGTAGCAACATGGATGGATCTGGAGACGATCATACTAAGTGAAGTAAGTCAGACAGAAAAAGACAAATATATGATATCACTTATATGTGGAACCTAAAATATGATACAAGTGAACTTATTTACAAAACAGAAACAGACTCACAAACATAGAAAACAAACTTATGGTTACCAAAGTGTGGGGAGGGATTAATTAGGAGTTTGGGATTAGCAGATGCAAACTAGTACTATAGGATGAATAAACAACAAGGTCCTGCTGTACAGCACAGGGAACTATATTCAATATCCTGTGATAAACCATAATGGAAAAGAATATGAAAAAGAATGCATAAATATGTATAACTGAATCACTTTGCTGCACAGCAGAAATTAACACAACATTGTAAATCAACCATACTTCAATAAAATAGATTTTTAAAAAAATGAAAACAAACTTATGGTTACCAAGGGGGGGTATAAATTAAGGGTTTGGGACTAACATATACAAACTACTGTATATAAAATAGATAAACAACAAGGTCCTACTGTATAGCACAGGGAACTATATTCAGTATCTTGTAATAAACCATAGTGGAAAAGGATACGAAAAAGAATATATATATAAAAAAATATAAATATATATATATATATATATATATATATATCTGAATCACTTTGCTGTACACCAGAAACTAACACAGCATTGTAAATCAACTGTACTTCAATTTAAAAAAAAAGTTCTGATTTTAATCACTTCTACATAGTGTCCCTGTTGAAAACTGATTCTGACAGGCTCCAGTGAGTCCCTGTCCTGCCGTGAGGATGTCCTTTCTGCTTCAGAACCCTGTGCAGGCAGCAGGGTGGCCCTGAGGACACAGACCCCTAAGGCTTATTGGATTTATACTCACACAGTCAGCCACTGTTCCACAAACACGACCACTTTGCCAAGGTGCCCGGGTATAATTGGGTTTCTAAACACAGCTGCACACTGTATCTAGAACACGCTGTTCCCCTACAAACCTCTAGGCTCTGGTGTTGAGCCTAAGCTCCTGACTCAGACTCCCTCTTTTTTCCTGGGGGAAGTTTAATGTTTTTTTGCTACCAGGGACCCTCCTTCAGGGCTATCTCAGCCCTTAGAAAGCTGAATCTCAGAAGGGAAGGGGACAGTATCAATCCCTCTCCTCCTGGAGGATCCTTGGTAAGTTTAGTTTGGCACATCAGGGGGATACGGGGAAGAACAATCTCTGTAAATGTCCTTTCCCCAGAGACCTGTATATCAACTCACCTGTACCGGCATAATTGAGAGTATTCGGGAAACAAGGCAAGAAGATCTAAGGGGTCAATGTCTTGTTCCGTCCTGCTGCTTCTCCAGCTAAAAAACAAACATTTTTTTTGGGAAAGAGAGGTAGAAGAAGATTCTCCCCTGTTAAAATTTTGTATATTAAAGGGGCATATAGTCTATCTATAAAAGCCCCCGTCAAATGGATCATAAGGTATGTTCTGCTTCAGAGAGAATCAAACTCCCAAGAACCCTCTCGTGAATTTCTTCCACTGAATTAAAGCCCTAACCACCCCACCCCCCGAGCTTCTTGGGAAGCCAGTCCTCACCTCTGAGCGAGTCAGCCTTCTAGTGGAGAACTCTCTGAAACTTTTAGGTCAGGGAAGAAAATCCCAGCATTTGCCAACATAGTTTGGACTCATTAATTTTCTGACACTAAAAAGGCTCTAATTTCTATGGAGAAGAAAAACTCACTGAACAAGTATGATAGTCTTAAGCCCCTCATTCTCACTGATACTTGGCCTTCCCCATTTTCTGAAATATTTTACGATGAGTAACTTAAGACACAAAATAAAACATAGCATACACTGTTTCTTTTTAAAATTAATTTATCTATTTTTGGCCCCGTTGGGTCTTTGTTGCTGCACCTGTGCTTTTCTCTAGTTGCGGCAAGCGGGGGGGGGTTACTCTTCATTGTGGTGCACGGGCTTCTCATTGTGGTGGCTTCTCTTGTTGCGGAGCACGGGCTCTAGGCACACAGGCTTCAGTAGTTGTGGCTCGCGGGCTCTAGAGTGCAGGCTCAGTAGTTGTGCCGCACGGGCTTAGTTGCTCCGCGGCACGCGGGATCTTCCTGGACCAGAGCTCGAACCCGTGTCCCCTGCATTGGCAGGCGGGTTCTTAACCACTGAACCACCAGGGAAGCCCAGCATACACTGCTGAAGCTTTCCTGATGCAGGATATTTTACACTTCAGCCTTGCTGGTCCAATCAGCACAAGTCATTTGGATTCTGTAGGAAAACGCAGTGAAAGTTCTGTAATGTGGTAACAATGTGGGGACAATTTTTGCTACTTCATCCTCAAAGGAGCCCTGTTTGGAATATCAGTGATAAAAGCAAAGACTAACTTGCCAAGGACAGAAGACAGTGTTATAGAAAGGCTTTCTTTTGGTAGAATTTTTATCATGTTTTAGGCTAATTTTAGTGGATATATTTGCCTCCTACTCTAATGCATGCCCACATCCTATGAAACAGTAAGTGATGTTTTAATAGGATTATAATATATGTAAAAACATATCATGTATTTAGAGATGAAATATCCAGGGAAAATATTTCCATAGCTCACTATTTCTTGGCATTTCCTGTGTCCTATCTGATATGTATATACACAAAGGGAGCTGGTTGTAGTTATCTAATACTGTGTTGTATTTATTATTTCAACTTGCAAATGCTTCTATTTGGATTTCCAAATATGCAATTTTTAACATGTTTTATTAGTGACAGAGCAATAAAGGAACAACTTTGCAGCTAATTTAACACCTATAAATTTCCATGCAGGGTAAAAGAAATGACCTTGGCAGACCACATGTCTGCTCATATTTCGAAGAATATTAAATGTAAATACTTCTAAAATTCCCTACAGTTAGAGTTCTCTTATTCCATAAAACACTTACAGGTTCATTGTTTATACGTTTATAAAAAATGGTACCTGATTCTGAACAGACTTATTATGTGAAAATTATTTTTTAAATAGCTATATTTGAGAAGTCATACAAAAGCTAGATAATTACAAATCAACAATTACAATCAACCTGAAAAATGTTAAAAAGACATTGATCAAAAAATTCGAAAACGTATTTCAACATAAAACCTGCACATAAACCTTTATAGCACCTTTATTTATAACTGTAAAAACTGTAAGCAACAAAGATGTCCTTCAACAGGTGAAAGGATGAACAAACTGTGGTATATCAGTATCATGGAAAATTATTCAGTGATAAAAACAAATAAACTATTGAACTCTAAAATCACGTGAATGACTCAAACACATATTGCTAAGTGAAAGAAGCCAGTCTATACAGGCTACATACTATATGTTTCCAATTATATTATAGTCTGAAAAGGGTAAAACTATAGAAATGGTAAAAAGATCAATAACTGCCAGAGTTCCAGGCAGGGGGAGGACAGATTAGGTGAAGTCCAGGAGATATTTTAGGGTAGTGAGACTATTCTGTATCATAATGTAATAGTGGATAGTTAACACTATGTATTTGTCAAAACCCATAGACCTTTACAGCATGAAGACTGATCCTTAATGCATGCACGTTAAAAAAGTATATTTAAGAGGTTGGGGTATCACAGGATGGAATGCAGGATGTGACAGAACAATCTAACTGTATTACAAACGTACAAAACAACCTCACTAGAGCCTGGGGTAGAGGGAAAGGTGCTGACCTGAGCAACTTTGCAAATGGAGCCTATAAAACTGAGGGCAAAAGACACTGCACATAAGCACTGTGTCCTAGTTGATAAAATTATTTATTGCAGGATATGGGTTAACAATTCTGACACTGCTGTACACATATACTGGAACAGAACAACTAAATGAGTGGCAGATGGTGGGAACAGGAGAGGGAGGTTACCCATCAGCAAGGGGAGAAGGTCAGAACAGTTCATGTAGAAACAGATTAGAGCTGGAGACGTCAACATAAACTCATGTGTAGCTTGATATAAATACAATGGTTACATAGAGAAATACCTACAGATGTGTGCACACAGATTAGTATATGCACCTGTATTTCCCAGCTCCATCAGCAGAGAGGGCCCAGAAGTTATGACACTCCAGTGGCAGCGAGTCCATCTAGTGCCTGGGTCTGCATTTCCAATGGGTCTGCATTTCCAACCCATTCTCCAATAAAAGGAACCAGCATTCCTTGAGGACATGGCTGATTCTAGGACTGGGACAGGAAATATACAAGATGAGCTTGGTGCTTCTTGTAGTGTCAGAAAGTAAGAAAATGTTGGGGGAGAAAACCTAACACCTGATGACGGTTTATATCAAAAGGACACAGGAGAAAACTAAAAGGACTCCCAAAGGCCAAGGCTGGAACAATCTGAGCAACAAAATAACATTTTTAAAGTACTATTGGAGGGAATTCCCTGACAGTCCAGTGGTTACGACTCCGCTCTTTCACTGCTGAGGGCATGGGTTCAATCCCTGGTTGGGGAACTAAGATCCCACAAGCCAAACAGCCAGCCAAAAAAAATTTAAAAAAAGAAGGTACTATTGGATTATAATCCAAAGTATAAAATAAAATATCCATGAGTTCGGGGCTTCCCTGGTGGCGCAGTGGTTGAGAGTCCGCCTGCCGATGCAGGGGACGCGGGTTCGTGCCCCAGTCTGGGAAGATTCCACATGCCACGGAGCAGCTGGGCCCGTGGGCCATGGCCGCTGAGCCTGCACGTCCAGAGCCTGTGCTCTGCAACGGAAGAGTCCACAACAGTGAGAGGCCCGCGTACCGCAAAAAAAAAAAAAAAAAAAGAAAAAAAATATCCATGAATTCATACTGAAATGAATAAATGAGGGAGAATAGACACAGCTCATGTGCAGAAGAATTCCAAAAACTGTACGCAGGTACTCAAGGAGGTGGAGCATAACCTGACTCCTTGGGTGTGGACTGTACAGACTGACCTCCTTCCAAAGGATGTGGCATGTGGTGGGGAGAAGACAACCAACTTTGCAGTGGAGAAACCTGACACACACTGCCACAGCCAGGATCAAGGTCAACATCCACTGTGATCAGTCTGTTCCCAGTAAGTGACCGTGATATCATGTGATGAAGAGGGAACTTCACCTCTGTGGTCTTCTTCTCCAAAACACACAACCCAAGTCCAATCACAAGATAAATACTAGACAAATCTCAATTGAGGGATGTTCTACAAAACACCTAACCAGTACTCCTCAAAACTTGTCAAGGTCATCAAAAACAAGGAAAGTCTAAGAAATGGTCACAGCCCAGAGGACCCTAAGGAGACTTGACAGTAAATGTAATGTGGTGTCCACAGCAAGGACATTAGAAAAAAAAACAAGAAAAAATGAATAAAGTATGGGCTTTAGTTAATAACAATTTATCAATATCAATTCATTAATTGTAACAAATATATCACATGAATGTAAGATGTTAAATAATAGAGATATAGGTATAGGTATATCAAAGTTTCTGTATTGTTAGCAACTATAAATCTAAAACTATTCTGAAATTTTAAAGTTTATTTTTAAAAATATATTGAGAATCATATGCTCACAGAAAGTGGGAAATGGAAGGTACCATAAAAACCATAAGTTAAACCTTTTATTTTACAAGGGAGAAAACTGAGTATTTATAGTACAGTTTTGTAGCCTGCACTTTGAGAAAACCGTGGTGGCTTGCTGCTGAGCTGGTCCTCACTGACACTAAACATCAATCACAGTACACAGTAGACACTCAATAAATTATTACTGAATGCTGAATAACTCCCAACAACCTATTGTCTACCCAAGTATCTTATCCTCTCACTCATTCATTTATTAACACACTCATTCATTCAACAAATATTTACTGAGTGTCTGGCACTATCATTTTACTCCTAGAATTATAACCACTTAGAAACTCTATCCAAAGGATGGACATTTGGGCAATTTTCCATATCTGACTTTGTAGGAAAATGTTTAGCTGAATTCTGGTTTATAAGCATCCAAGGAAGAATGGTCTCAAGCCAGGTTAATAGAATATAGACTGGGCTTCCCTGGTGGCGCAGTGGTTGAGAGTCCGCCTGCCGATGCAGGGGACACGGGTTCGTGCCCCGGTTCGGGAAGATCCCACATGCCGTGGAGCAGCTAGGCCTGTGAGCCATGGCCGCTGAGCCTGCAAGTCCGGAGCCTGTGCTCCGCAAAGGGAGAGGCCACAACAGTGAGAGGCCTGCGTACCGCAAAAAAAAAAAAAAAAAAAAAGAATATAGACTAAGGGGGTACAAGAAGGAAGGCTCTGAGTCCCAGAGGGGATGTGTGGTTCGTTTATACTCAGGTTGTGGGCTGCAGCCTTTCTGAGTAATACTGTTATTTTAGACTCTATCGTCTCTCATTCCACTCCTTCTACTACTCACTGAGACAACGGGCTAACAGCCTAATGCTGTCTTCTTTACAGTTTCAGCTCCACTACTTACCAGCTGGGTGATCTTGGCCAAGCTGCCTAATCTTTTGGGGCCTCAGTTCCCCCAACTGAAAAATTACCTCATGAAGGAATGTTGCTTGGGTCAAATAAGCCAACATTTCTAAAATGTTTGGCACACTTGGCAATGACATTATTATTACTACTGTCAATACTGTTATTGTTATCATTACCGACCAACCAGAGGCTTGTACCTGGGAAACTTCGACAGTCACTCGGGATCTACAAAGAACACACGTTGGCACACTTAATCAATCTTTCCATCTTTCTCGGTTTGATAAGTAGGTTGTTTCCAACAAATCACAAAATTATCGTTGTGATCTGGGCTATGATTCCATTTACTGTCAGTCCAATGCCTCTTTCAGACTGCCAGGAAACTAAAGGCTTTATTTTCAAGTTCCCTTCCTTCTTGGCCTCTTTTCCTGCCAAAATTTATTTTCATGTTAACATTTATTCTAAATATTCCACGGGCTCCTAAAACTGGACAGTTCTTCTAGATTCAGTTCTCTCTGGAGGTCCATTTTTTCTGACTTTATTTCTATGATATTTAAAGGTCAGGTTCATCACAAGATAAAGACTGTAGGGTCTAAGAAATGTAATTAACTATTTACCAATAGGTTTAGCTCCAAGCCTCAGGATTTACTGACCGCTTTAAATTTGCTACAAGTCACCAAACAATTCAAAGAAATTTCTCTGTTCTGCTTTCTTCTCACTCTCCAGAAGGAGTCAGGTTGTTGGCCACTGATTGCATTTGGTATTTAAAAGGCCAAGTCTTGGGACTTCCCTGGCAGTCAGTCCAGTGGTTAAGAATCCGCTTTCTAATGCAGAGGACGCGGGTTCGATCCCTGGTCGGGGAACTAAGATCCCACATGCCGGAGGGGCAACTAAGCCTGCGTGCTGCAACTACTGAGCCCATGCACCACAACTAGGGAACCCAAGTGCTGCAACTACAGAGCCCATGTGCTCTGGAGCCGTGTGCCACAACTAGAGAGAAGCCCACGTGCCACAACAAAAGATCCCATGTGCCACAGCTAAGACCCGACATAGCCAATAAATAAATAAATAATTTAAAAAATAAAAATAATAAAAGGCCAAGCCTCAAGACTAGAAGATCAATACATCTGAAATAAAAACATGGGTTTGGGGATAACTTCTATTGTTAGGGGGTGGAGGAGGTCAAGCTAACCAAAGTCTGTTTTTGGCATTCCACGTCTTAGCTAGGGATTATGTAGAGGTTAATATCAGTAGCAGATTCCTGTTGAAATGAGTTATCCGTTCTTTTAAAGTCTCTCAACAGCCACCAAAGAAAAGGAAGGTTAAACCTTTATCTATCTATTAGACTTTTGTTCATAGGTGTCAATGATGCCAATAGAAAAATATTGTCTTATTATGTCTAAGTGCATTTAAGCAATGGGTGTTCCTTGAGCCATACTTTAAAACATAAAATACTTTAAACGTTGATTGCTACTGTATCAAACTATTTCACTATTAGATTACTATCATTATTGTGAAACAAACTGAATAAAAAGTTAGTATGTTCAAAACATAAAACAACAAACAAAATAATAAAGATCAGGTTCATCAGGGTGCTCATGACCTCTACATGCCAGTGCTGTGAGCAGGTCCCAGGCCCCCAGTGTGACTTACTGTCCGTGCCCAGGTAAAGGAGGTCATGTGTTTGCTCTTCTGATGAAAAGTTTCTGAGCAAGAAGATCCCCGCCATGAGCCCGGTTACAGCCACAGCTGCCTGTCTGGCATCCTGCCAGTTCCCAAGTGCATCCCGATTCCAGTACGAGGGCCTCTGGGAAGCAGGTCTCTTCCTACAGCTGCAGCAGCATCAGCTTGACATCGTAGGTGACAGCCCCTTGGTGATTAATAATGCTGTCTCCTCAAGGGCTTCACTGGAGGCTCCTTGGTGGAGTAAGTTTTCCTAAGTGTCACTGCAATGGCAGAAAGCTAGCTAAGTTTGGGTAATAGAGGTTACCTTCTTCAACCCAATTGCAAAAACCATTCTCAGCACAACTGTTCCAGGTTCAGAGGAAATCTTAAGGGAAACTTTAAATAGTTTTAATCAAAAAGAATATCCTTGGGGCTTCCCTGGTGGTGCAGTAGTTGACAGTCCGCCTGCCGATGCAGGGGACACGGGTTCGTGCCCCGGTCCGGGAAGATCCCACATGCCGCGGAGCGGCTGGGCCCGTGAGCCATGGCCGCTGAGCCTGTGCATCCGGAGCCTGTGCTCCACAACGGGAGAGGCCACAACAGTGAGAGGCCCGCGTACTGCAAAAAAAAAAAAAAAAAAAGAAAATCCTTGTACTGAGTTCAAAAATAATTAGGTTAACAAAACAGGTTAACTGTTTCTTTTTAACGGATGGAAGATTTTGAAGACATTCTAAAAGGCGATTTTGTCTGTAGATCATTAGTATTGCAACAAACATACTGTGAATTAGTTTTCCATTAGCGTCATCATTTTGAAACTCCTTTTGTTAAGGATACTCACATAAAACAGGTCCTCCGTGTCTCCTGAGAGGAGCCTGCGAAGGTTGAAACCGGCTGCTGCTTCTCTCCACACTCTGCCCTCAGCGACTCCAGAAGGATTTAAGCCTGAAGGAAACAGGAGAAAGGGGTCAATTAGGGAACAGAGAAGCAGCAGATTCTAAATCAGGGCACATGCATGAGCTCTCAGGTGGAAATCAGGGGAAGAGCTCATGTGTGTTCTCATTTTTTTCACAAGCTTAAGAGGTCCAATGTGTACAATTATTTATACCTAAGACATCTCCTGAGACTTCTTCTGATTGGAAGGATTTTGTTGTTGTTATCATTTGTTTGCTTGTTTTTTAGGAAATACTAATCAGCTCGCTTTTCAAATTTAATGCCCATACTTTTAACATAGTTGCTTAAGTTCTATATCATGAATTGGCTCTGTCATTAATTTGGGGGCATTTTTCTATTTGTAATAAACATGATTGGACATAAGAGTGATAACATATACCTATATAAATAAGACACACACATATATAGTAAGTATCATATAAAAACATAGCAAGGAGTATTTCCTGGAAATCTGGACAGTATATTAGAACAGCCTTACCCACCTCACATGAGAAGTTTACTCTGGGAAGCTCCAGAGCTTGTCTCAAAGAGACAGATGGTCTCCAGAGCAACATAAACCAGGGCTCAACAAGAGGTCTCAGTAACAGGCCATCAGGAAAAAACAAAATAAAACAAAATGCCTTAAGTTTCTATATACAAGAAAACAAATACTGGTTTCAGATTTTTAAAAATTTGAGCCCCAAATTAAAAGTCTTAAGGGCGGGACTTCCCTGGTGGTCCAGTGGTTAAGACTCTGTGTTCCCAATGCAGGGGGCCTGGGCTCGATCCCTGCTCAGGGAACTAGTTCCACGCATGCCGCAACTGAAGATCCCACACACCGCAACTGAAAGATCCCGCATGCCGCAACAAAGATCCCGCACGTGGCAACTAAGACCCAGCACAGTCAAATAAATAAATAAATATTGCAATATTAGGGGAAAAAAGTCTCAAGGGCAACCTCTCTAATTGCAGGCCTTGGTTTGCAACTCAGCTGCTTCCCAAATGGGCAACTCTGTGCCACGGACATCAGGTTGAATAGTTACAGACGTTTCTAGTTTAACAGTGTTCAATAATTCTCCCTAGACATGATGGGAGTCCAGCCAGTGATAAGTAAATGTTTGAGACATAACAAAGGACTAGAAAGCCCAGATGCAAATGTGCTTTTGAGGGGAAATCTTTCCTGAGTGACTAGGAACATGATCCGGAGGCAATGGACAGTAACACCCTGAAGCAGGCCTGCAAGAAACACAACACCAGGCCTACTGTGTGGATTTGGATATTGCTGACTA
Organism: Platanista minor; assembly: GCA_004363435.1. NCBI lineage: Eukaryota > Metazoa > Chordata > Mammalia > Artiodactyla > Platanistidae > Platanista > Platanista minor. Next base: position 46,892 of record RJWK010005956.1, read on the forward strand.
TAAAAGGGAACCAACTATTTTGAACAACTATGGATTAAATACAAGGAAACAAAATGAGCAGTGTAATCAGGGAAATAAAGAAGCATTAGATGAACAGGGAAATAAGAGGAAGAGGAAAGTCAATATGTGTTGGCACTGCACTTCTGGGCTAGGTCAGCACTGGGTAATCGAGATGGACAGCTCTTCAGATGGACTGAGGCCTGAACAGTTTCCACTTTCTTCCTCATGTTCACGTATTTCTACACATTTAAGTCGTACAAGTAAATTAACCATCTCTGTGGCCTAAGCTTTCTGTAGTAAGCATCACAGGGAACGTATTTATAAATATGCCAAGGGAACGTGCAGTCAACTGCACACACGTCTCGCATCTGTTTCTTGGATCCCATGCCACTTGCTCCAGCCTCAGTGAAGTGGAGCTTGGAGATTCAAGCTCTCTCAGGTTGCTGACCAAGTCTGGTTTTGCAGGTCTTCACTTGGCTGTGTGCTGCTCCATCCCGGGGTGTACACACATGGCTTCCCTAGAACAGCTGTCCTTCCACTCACCTCCCTTCTGGAAACGCCTTCCTTTGACTTCCATGCCAACCCTCCGAATTCTTCTACCACTCCCATTCTCTGCTCATCCCTTAATGCCAGTGGCCCCTGTGATTCTGACCTCAGCCCAGTTCTCTTCTCGCTCGGAGTCCATTCCCGGCACGTGGGCACTAGACCCAGAACCTGCAGGCTGCAGGCTGCGTGTGTGTGATCCTGGGCAGGTTCCCTGACATCTCCGATGTGTCCCCTCTTATAAAGTGGGGCCAATATGTGGACCGACTTCATGGGGTCATAATGAAGAGCGAATGAGTCCAGACGTGTGAACTGCCTGGCACCCAGAATACAGGCTCAGCTTCTTTAACTGGGACAGCCATGGCTTCAACTATCATTTAGTTGAATAACTCGATCACTTACTTAGTTGATGGTTAGTTGACTAGCAGATAAACTCTGACTTTCTAGCTCATACTTCTTTTCTGAGCTCCAAGTCCATTTAGCCAACCACCTACTAAACAACCCCAGTTACACCCAGGGCTCCTCCAATTAATTCCACGTTCACAGACTAACCATCCTCCTCTCCCCACTCCTGCTCCACCCAAAACTGCTCTTCTTTTTTATTCTTTTTCCGAGATCCGTCCAAAGGTCCAAACCTTCGAAAGTTAATAGAATCTCCCCTTTTCTCAACTACCTGTACCCTAAACATAAAAATCCAACTGCGGAGACTTCCCTGATGGTCCAGTGGTTAAGACTCTGTGCTTCCAATACAGGGGGACACAGGTTCAATCCCTGGTCGGGGAACGAAGAGATCCCACGCGCTGCGGGGCGCAGACAAAAAAAAAAAAAAAAAAAAAAAAAGAAAATCCAGCTGGTCACCCTGTCTTTCCAGCTTTGCTTCCTGACCATCTTCTCTTCTGGGTTACCCTCCTTCCGCCTCTACACACTTCCCTCCCACACCGTCCTCCTTTGACACTGCCGTCAGAAGGTTCATCCTTTCTAATGGTTGTCATCATCTTTCTGCTGACCTTCAGGATAAATCCACAGTTTTTAGCACAGCACGTGAGGTACTTCATCAACTTCCCTCTTTCTCTTCCTCTGCTTTATCTCCTCCCACCTCCAGTTCCAGCCACAGGAAACCACTGTAATCCCCGAAGTTATCACCTGTCCTTCACCGCCATGCCCTTGTTAATGCAACCAGGATTACCCGGCTGCTCTCCATCTAGATAATCTTGCTCTGTTATAATCTTTCTAATTCCTGGAACTCTGCTCCAGATGGAATTAAAACAACTAAAGGATAGTTAACAGATGCTACAACTCCAGTTCAGTTTGCTCAAAACAGAGTGAAATTCCTTTCTTGCCTTTACTTACTTCTGAGGCAGAGAATAGATTTCTTTCCTGGTCATTTTATTTTTTGCTTTCCAGTGATGTATAATGACTCTTTGCGTGAGGAGCTGGTGAGATGGGATAGACCTTCTACCAAAATGTCAAAATAAGAGATCTAGATGGTGAGGAAAACTTGGTGAAAACTCACAAAGAAACTGTGAAAGGGGAGGAGGTGCAAAGTTAGCCGCTTTCCTGAATCACAGTAGCCGTTCTTCCTCCCCCCTCCCTCCCTCTCCTCTGCTTTCTCTGTCCTTACCTCTCTGCTCTCTTTGTCCTTATCTCTCTGTCTGTCTCACACACACACACACACACACACACTTCTCTTAAGGGAAGAAGAACTCTGTGTTCTCTTTAAATCCCTCAGGTCCTACATTTTATTGCTCTAACAGTCCGCCTCCCTGAGGGTCCTGTCCAGACCAGCTATTTCCTTCGGTAGAAAGGCTGTTGGTTCACTCTCGCCGGGTTTGGAAGCGTCTGGGGGGCAGGTCTCTCAGCCCTGTCTCCCGCCCCGCCCCCCCTTCTCCCGGGTCCTGGCGGGTGGGCAACAAGGCAGACAAAGGTCCTTTTGTAACCTCCTACCAGCACCTCCTCTCTTCTCCTTTTGCCCAAACTCACCCAGTGAGTTGGAGCATTTCAGAAGATTCCTCTGTCAAGAAGACCAAAGGAGAGGAGAAGAAAAAGGGTATGGACTTTTTTCCTTAAGAATCATTTTATGTCATTGATTCTACTGCAAACTACTGCTATAGACTAGAGCAGACGTGTACTTGTGTCTTGAGTCAGAAGAGAAGGTCAGAGAGACAGAGAGAGTCTCTGAGGAGGTGATGTGTTGTGCACTTTGAGAAAAGAATCAGATTAAAAGAGAACAGAAAATGTACGTGCCTTAACGGGAAAGGCATTTAATTGGGGACTTAAAAGGAAGCAGCTCCCTCTCTGCTGCTCCTTGTTAAAGCCCCCGACTGCCCTGAATCTGGCTCCACCATTCCACCTCTCAGGACTACGCGAGGGTGATGAAGTACACAAGTTCCTTTTCAATGCAGTAGCTGTTATCTCTGTATTCCTACTTTATGTAAAGTTTAATGGCAATGTCTAAGAAAGTGAATGTTTTCTGCTTTTAAAAATCCTGATTCCTTCTAGAAAAATGGTATCGATGACCTTAATTGCCAAGCAGAAATAGACATAGACGTAGAGAACAAATGTATGGATACCAAGGGGGAAAGGGGTGGGGTGGGAGGAGTTGGGAGATTGGGATTGACACATATACAACTATTGACACTATGTGTAAAATAGACAACTGATGGGAATACACTGCATAGCACAGGGAACTCTACTTAATGCACTGTAATGTCCTAAATGGGAGGGAAACCCAAAAGGGAGGGGATCATGTATATGTATGGCTGATTCATTCTGCTGTGCAGTAGAAGATAATACAACACTGTAAAGCAACTAGACTCCAATAAAATTTTTTTTAAATCCTGATTCCTAAAAAGAAACTGGTATAAATGTGTGAGACAAAGAGGGAATTCAGGGAATTCATCCTTGGTGTCCCCAGCGTGGAACACAACACAGTGTCTGTACTGCTGCAATACAGTGAACTCTTTTTCCCTTTGGGGCTTATAAAAATTCCTCTTTAAAATTCCTTGACTTAGTTACATAGACTGTGTAAAGCTCTCCCAAACGCTGGTCCTTTTATCCAGTGATGATGATTTCTCATGGCCAGGGAAATAGTTAAAATGATGCAAGCCTGCATATTCATATCGTCCTCTGAGGTGCTTGAAGGCAGACCACCTTCAGGGAGGACGTGGACTTTGTTTTTCCATTGATGAAGGTCTCTTGGGTACTGGGGCTGATCGTGTCTATTTTAAAGATGTTTGGAAGGCTTATCCACCTTCTACTACCACTTCTTTTCCTTTAACCTACACTTTGAGAAGTTTCACTCGCGCCCTCAGTCATTCTAATACAAAACTCTTCTGGTACAGAGAGTGGGAATTTTAAATATTATAGTTATTTTCATCCACCAGGAAAGATGAATGGAAAAACACCACGACTGGACGGCAGTTTTAATCTCTTCCAACTATAATTTTAATATTTTAAATGTCAAGTTCTGAGCTGGAATTTTCATTTGTTTGTGCAGCCTTTGCTTCCTTCTGGCTGTGTTATGAAAGGAATATGAAAATGGGCTGCCCTTTCTGTCTAACTCATCAACTCTGTTTCATCCCACTGCTCTTAACACCAGTTTCCAGCACTGGCATCAGCTGTCTGCATGAGCATTGCTGCATAAAGGCCTCAACGCTTTCACGACATAGCTCTGTTTTGGCCATTAAATGCGATACTTTTTCTTTTTAAGTCTCCACTTAACTCCAACCATTCAAAAGCCTGCTGGCGCCAAATACCCTCACACAACCAAAATTTGCAATGCCCTACCCATATGATGGTGACAATTATTTGTTGCTTAATTGGAAACATCTTGTTCATAGTTCTGTATCCTCTACAGAGGATATTATTAAAAATAATGCCACTATTGGGATATGAATGGTATCTTACAACATTAGTTAATTACATAAAATTGAATCCAAAAAAACCAATTGGTAACTATCTAAAGACCTCTAGTTATTCCTTCAGATACTCAGTTTTTAGCCTTGTTTTCTGTTGTAATTTGGAGGTACTTCAGGAGGAATTTTAAATGCATGTACTTCAACAGAAAGAGGGGAAAAAAGTAGAGCAATTTGCTTCGAATTGGTCAAAGCCATTTCACTCTTGTTGGCACTTGAAAAATATATGGTCTTGATGGATTGCCAAGGATGAAGGTCGGTGTCTTTTAATGAAAAAACAAACCAGTGTATCATGGTAACATACTGGTTCAGGCATTTCCCCACTTGCCAAATAATAGTTAAAGCTATTTATCTGCACTGAAGTAAAGGAAGAAGAGAAGACTTCAGTTCAGTTCAAACATGTAATTTATAAAGTGTTTAAAAAAGAAAAAAAAAAAAAAAAAAAAAACAACTACCAGGGAGTGCTTGCCAGGTGTGGAACTTTCCATCCCAGTACGTGACTGAGGTGGACAAGAGACATCATTCTGTGCTCTGGCCTGGACACAGCCAGGAAAGGCGCATGATGTGGCAACATACCCACTTACTTCTCCAGCAATTTACTTGTTCCTTCCTTCAGCAAATGCTTTCTGAATGCTTCCTGTGAGCCCAGCCTGGAAGCAGGCCCCTGAGAGATGCAGGAGGAGGGGAAGGTACCCTGCTTGCCTTCTCGGTGCTGGCATCTATTCCTCCAGTCCCCGTACATGGGCTGGCCCTGGTCTCCATCCCTCCCCTCTTCTCTTCCCACTCTGCACTCACTACCCTGTGGTCCCACAGCTATAAACACTACCGATAAATATCCCGATGACTCTCGAATTCGTACTTCTGGCCCTGACTTCCAGACTCACATTCAACTGCCTACTCAGAATCTTCATTTCATGTCTGATAGGCATCTCAGATTAACTTGTCTAAATTCTTTTTTGTTTGTTTGTTTAAATTCGTATTGGAGTATAGTTGCTTTACAATGTTGTGTTAGTTTCTACTGTACAGCAAAGTGAATCAGCTATACATATACACATATCCACTCTTTTATGGATTTCCTTCCCATTTAGGTCACCACAGAGCACTAAGTAGAGTTCCCTGTGTTACACAGTAGGTTCTCATTAGTTATCTGCTTTATACATATTATCAATGCAAATCAGCCAAGAATGTTAAGGCCAAAAGGAAAAAAGTATAATATATATGCAGCAATATATATATTTATTTTATTTCATACCTGTGTGAGATGAGATATGTACACTAAACTTATTGTGATAATAACTTCATGATGTATATAAAACAAATCATTATGCTATATACCTTAAACTTCTACTGTGCTATTTGTGTCAATTATATTTCAATAAAACTGGAAGGAAAAAAAATTAATTTGTCCAAAAGTTTACCCTTAGATCCCCCCCCACTAGATCGACTCCTTGTAATTCATCCTCAGCTCATGTCAGTAAATATCAGTACCATTCAGGTCAGAAACCTAAGAGTCATCCTGGATTCTTTCCTTCACCTCATTCTTCAATCAACTTCAACTTCTTTCTCCGACGTACCTCTCCCCTGCCAGCCCCCACAAACATAAATGTTACAGTTTCCCACTGTCCCTGGCCATCTCATTTTCTCCTTCTTAACACCCTCACCAATGCACATCAAAAAGAAATACACAGGGCTTCCCTGGTGGCGCAGTGGTTGAGAGTCCGCCTGCCGATGCAGGGGACACGGGTTCATGCCCCGGTCCAGGAAGATCCCACGTGCCGCGGAGCGGCTGGGCCCATGGGCCATGGCTGCTGAGCCTGCACATCCGGAGCCTGTGCTCCGCAACGGGAGAGGCCACAACAGTGAGAGGCCCATGTACCCCAAAAAAAAAAAAAAAAAAAAAGAAGCACACAAAATGTTAACAACAGCCCTCTCCATGTTGACACTCCAGTTGAATTTTATTCTATCTGTGCTTTTCTGTATTTTCCATGTTTAAACTATTACTTTTTTTTAGAAAAATTATTGATATTTTTCTTAAAAAACAATATCCAACTAGGATCACAGCTCTCATTAGAACCGTCCGATGGAAAGAAAACATAAGACATTAATAGTCATGAAGTGAGCTTAAGAACAAACTACACTTAAACGCAGGAAATATAAGAAAGGTAATACAAAGCCAAATTGTCTAAATGCATGACTTTGTCCAAAGGCCACAAGGAATAGACAAAATTAAGATAGATTACCAAAAATAAGAACATGATTACATAGTAAAAAAAAACCTCTGAAGATCAAAGCTCTAAAGGATAAGAAATATGCCAAAGACCTAAAATAACAGAAAAATTCTATCGCATTAGGGCAAAAAGATTGAAAAGAGCTTATAGCTCCTTTCCCAACTCCTCCCCATATCCCATATACCCCACCTTCTGATAGAGAGGAATCTGGTGAGAGGGGTTAGAGAAAAGCCAGGTGATGTTTGTTGTTGAATCTTCTGAAAAAGGTACACATACATAGAAACATATACGTGTATATATATATATATATATATATATATATATATATATATA
>RJWK010005957.1:0-11749 GCA_004363435.1 Platanista minor
TGCTGAACTTGTTTACTAGTTATAATAACAGTCAGCTCACTGCCCTTGGGTGCCTGGCCTGCTCTGGGGTGACTTTGACCAGAGGATGGAAGAGGGGCTGGCAGGGGAAGATCTGGGGGTGTAGTTGGGGACTATGGGTCACCAGCTCAGAAAGTGCTGATGGGCCTTGCCCCTCCCAGACAGGGAGCAGTGGGGAACAAGAGGTGGCGCCTCACTTGCTGATCTTGCACCCAGGGCCGTGGGACGCACGTGTACACGCACGCCAGCTCTGCGCTCAGAGGAGACTTGGACTCCAGGCCCATCCCTGGCCCAGGCGTATCTCAGCCGCCTCTCTTCCTCAGCCCACCTCTGCATTTCCTCTCCAGTTATAGGGCCCACTGCTTCTTACCTTCTTACCCTCCCTCCCTCTCTCCTAGCTCTTCCTCAGGACTCCCCTGCAACAGGGCGACCCCCTCCTGTCCTTTAGGGCCACCCCGAGCCCTTCAGCACCCATGGGCAGCATTATGTGCTCAGTGAGTATTCCTCTCTCTGGGTGTACAGACAGAGGCATGTGGATGCTTGCGAGGTGGAGGATGGGTGAGGGGGTGGCGGGGCTAGGGGAAGGCCTCTCCGGAGCTGGGACCCCGTTCTCCCGCTTCCCCAGTGGAGAGGCCCCATTCTCCCGGGACGACTCACGTGCCCCGCCCTCGCACCTCTGTCCCGCCTGGGTTCCCAGGACCTGATGAAGATGATGAGATGGAGGAGGTATTTATGGCGCGTCGTCCTGGAAGAGCCTTGTGGCTTCCCAGCAATGACGGCACTGCTCACAGGAACAGCCTCGTGTGCGCCCGGCAGGCACCAACTTGCAGGAGGGAAAACTGAGGCCCGGGAGGGAGAGGGTTCACCTGAAGATGCCTCCCTGAGGGCCAGGGGCTTTCGGGAAATGGAAGCCTCCTTCCTCCCCTTTCGCCAGACCCATGGGAATTAGGGCAATTTGAACAAAAAGGCCTAGTTAGGGCCTGTCCACTCCTAGCGCGAATCTGGGTGCGAGCCCACCTGGTCTCCGCCCTCCCCTGCCTGCAGCCCTGTCCCCATCGTCAGGCACGTGCTGGTAGCCGCCGTCTGTGGAGCGCTCCCGGGGTGAAGCCGCTGCTACGTGCCAGACACTGTTGGGGAAACCGAGGTAGAGGCTTTACTCTCATCCGTGGGGAGTCTGAGAGGTGGGGTGAAGCAGCAAGGCCAAGAGAGGGGATGGGGGCAAGCAGCTGTGCACAGGGCCCGTGGCAGCCGCTGAACAGAACCCCGAAGGGGCCTGGGCCTGGGGCTTTGAAGGAGGGGGGTGGGCCTTTTGCCACCCCTAGACCCCTGGTACCCTCTTAGCAAGGCCTCGATGGGGCAAGAGGCCTTTGGCCAGGGCTGCTGCTTGCCGCTCCCTGCCAATGGCCCTGTTCAGGGTGAGGGTGACAGACACAGACATTCCCCTTTTATTTAGGGCCACCGTCCACCCAGCTCCGGGTGGCTTTGCAGGTGGGGGATGGTAGCCCCTGGGAATCCTCTGTGTCTCCTTGGCAGTGCTCTGTTGGCCTCTCTCTGGGCCTCTGGGCCACCCCGGGCAGGCCCCACCCCTCAAACCCTGCACACATCCACAGCTGGGGCACGGGTACCTGCTGGCTGGGCTGGCTCTGGCAGCGAGGTTTCCCCTCCCTGCGACCCTGACTTCGCTCTTCTTACCTGAGCTCAGCTTGCACAGCCCAGGAGACAGAGCTCTGGGGGCTTCTGGTCTGGCCACCATCTCCTGGGCCTTGGAAAAATGGTTTGGCCTGCTGAGCCTCCACGGCCCTCTCTACGCATCATCACATCGAACCTCCACAGCAGCCTTCTGAGGGGCGCACTTTCATTAAACCCATGTCACGATGAGAGAGTGAGACCTCCTCACCCAAGGTCACAAAGCTCACAGGCATGGTAAATGACAGAGCAGGAACTGCTCCCTCACCACCATGCTCGTGGTGTTCCCAGGCTCCGCCAGCGCCCTCCCCGCTTCTCCAGGCCCAGCTGACGGGCTGTGGGCTGGAGGTGAGCTTTCAGTCTGGGGTCTTCTGCAGAGGGAGCTGACTGACATTCCTGTGGCGGCCTCACTGTCTGTTCCATCTCCTCCTCACTACTCAGGTCACAGGGGTGGAGCACAGCTCAGGCCATGTGTGTAGGGGGGCGAGTGGGAGGGAGACCCTGTCTGCCCAGGATCTGATGCTCAGGGCAAAAGTTGGGGAAGCCAGCCCTGGGTTGGGGTCCTCAGGAAGGGGACCCTTGCCCCTGGCATCAGGCGTGTACCTGCGGAGGGCCCAGCCTGGCCCGGAGGGGAGCAGGGGTTGCAGGGGCCAGCAGGGGAAGTGTGCTGGGAGTCCTGGGCAGACACTGGGGGTGTCTTCCACCTAGCCCTGGCCGACCCTGACAGGCTGGGTGACTTTGGACGAGCCTGCCCTCTCAGGGCCTCAGCCCACGGCTGTGAAGTGTGACCAGCCAGGGTCACCCCCACCTGCCCTCCTGGGTTGCTCCCTGGTCCCAGGACATAAGCCCACGTCTTGGCCGCAAGTGTGCACGTGTGAGAGTGTGTAAGCATGTGTGATGTGTCTGGGTGTGAATGTGAGAGTGCGTGTGCGTGTGTGTGTGTGTGTGGAGTATGCCTGTGAGCTCTGAAGTGAGTTAAGAAGGCTGCCCTGCACGCTCCCCAAACCAAGCTGCCCCTTTGGCCCCACCCAGCCTCCCCACTTGCTGTTAAGTGCTGGGGTAAAGAGCTGGGTCCCAGGCTGCGCCCCAGAGTGGCCAGCGCCGCCCGTGAGGGGGCCTGGCAGACAGGAGGAGGGCCGGAACCCGGCAGAGTTCTCCGCCCAGGGAGCCCACCAGGCAGCTCTGGCACGGAACCCTCACCCCCAGCCCCTCCCCAGCCCCCCGAGCAGCCCTCCTGTGCAGGCCTAGGGCTGGGGTGCCTTGGGGAAGAGGAAGCAAGCCCCTCTCCCCCCCAACCCCATGCCTCCTCTTTGTCCACGGCCGTAGATCACCCCAGCTCCAAATCCAGGGCTCTGGGGTGACTTGCTATGCTTTGGCATGAAGTCTGATGACCCACAGTCCCCACAGGATGACACCTCACCCTGGGAAGCTCTGCTCTCCAAACCCCCTAAATTTCTGAGGGCTCAACTGGTCTGGGGTCACCCTTCCTGCTTCTGGGCAGGTGGCATCAGAAGCCCCAGTCCTGGCCTCTCTCCATTCCAGACCCGTGTTTCCAGTAGTTTCTACACATGTTGGTGGATGTGTCATCCCCACCGGAAACTCACAGCTCTGAAGGCAGTCTCTTCATCTTTGCTCGCCCCATAAGCAGCCTGCTGCTCATCCTCCTGGTCCAGTCACCTGAGGCCAAATCTCACCACCTCTCAGAGAAGCGGGAGCATGGCGGGCAAGGGGAGAACTGCTCTGGGGGGGGGCTTGGTCAAGCCCCTGGGGTTCCCTACGACCCTGGACGTAGGGCTACATCTTGGAGCCTCAACTTCCCCCGTGAGCTGTGGCCTGTTTCAGGCAGGTGGGAGGATGGATGATGTGATACGAGGTGTTCGGTGCTGAGGAGCTGGGTGTCCTGTGATGCCATCCACCCTCCATTTCCCACCTGCGCCCCTGTGGCCATCAGCGTGTGGGTCTAACTGCCTTCACAAGGATGCCTCCAACCCTTCAGCACTGCCTCCAAAATGGCCCTTGGGTAGGGCAACCCTGAACTTTGCTAAGCCATGCCCGGCTCAGAACCCTGGAGGGCTGATGTCACCTACCCTGGTGTCCAGCGCTGCCCACACCAGTCATCCTTCCACCCTGACCCCAGCGTTTCCCTACAACATCCCACTCCCCCAGGGGGACAGCCTTGGCCTTTCCCCACCCCCTGTCTTGGTGCATGCAGGCTGAAGGACCCTCGCTATTCTCTCCCATCCTCTCACAGGGATCCCCAGGCCCCTGGCTTCTCTGTCAGGTGGGAAGGTCTGGAGAGGTGAAGGGGGCTTGAAGCCCAGAAGGAGATGCAGCACCAACAGGGAGCCTCCCACCTGTCTGAGTCTCCAGGTCGGGTGAATGAGCTCCCAGAAACAAGAGCTCAGCTGCCCTGCCCCAGGGAGGGGCGGGACCCTGCAGGACACGACCCATGACCTCACCTCTCCTGGCTCCCAGCAGCAGCCCTGCCCACCTCTGGAGAATTCCATGACTCAGGTAAGAGGGGAGGGGCCCTGCCAAAGTCTCAGAGCCAAGGGAACACCGCCCTGCCACCCGGCCACTACTGCTGTGTCTGTAGAGGTGCGTGGCCACGACCAGAGGGCACTGCCTTCCCCACTTAGCCAAGGGACCAGCCTCACCAGGAGGCAATGAGGGGACGTGATGGGGCCCAGGGGGCAGTTTGGGTGATCTGCGGGGGTGGGGAGTTGGAAGCTGGAAGCTCCTACCTGGCTCAGCCTGCAGGGTGGGGAACTTAGGGAGCAGCTCTTGCAGGCAGGGCTAGCGGGCTGGGGGCCAGGCCTGGGCCTCAAGGGCTTCCTTTAGCATACAGGAGGTTACACTCAGGGCAGCCAGGTACGGCTGCATGGGTTGTGCACTGCTTAACTCTAGGAAGCACCCCACACACAGACGTTGACGTTGATATGATGGCTGGCCAATGTGTGATGGCTCCATTCTCTCTCTCTCTCTCTCTCTCTCTCTCTCTCTCACACACACACACACGCACACTTTGTTGAGTGATTTCACATCAAGGTCCTGATGTGTGCACATTTCTTTTTGCCCTGTTTAAAGACGGCAGCAGCAAAATAACGGTGATTGTGGCCTGGGGCTCCAGTAACTGGGGGAATGGGTTTAAAATGGAAGAGTTGAATTGCCTTTCTTCTGAAACCCCTTTTCTGAGCCTGCTCCATGTTCCCCAAAGTCAGAATTACCATCCCCTCACCGAGACCCCAGGGACCAGGCCTGGGGCCTCCACCCTCCTTTCAGCCCGGGCCTCGGTGGAGTGGAGCCACTTTCCGTTCTCAGGGCCTGCCTCTTGCTTTCGTGTTGGCTGGGCCCTTCCTCATGGTGTCCCCCATGCAGACTTTGAGGTCCAGAGGAAATGTGACCTTGTCCTCGAGGCTCCCATGACCCCTGAAAGCCCTAATGCCACCCTGTGGTCTTGACAGTCTTCAATCCAGGTGGTCATGTGACCAGTAGAATGAAGTCAAAGTGATGCTGTGTGACTTCAGGTCTGAAAAGGTGATGCACTTCTGCTTTGTTTGCTGGACGCCTGTGGTGGCGCTCTGACCGCCATGTCCAAGCCCAGCTACCTGAGGCTGCCATGCTATGAGAACCCCAGGCCACAGGGCAGCCACGTGTAGATATTCTAGTTGCCAGCTCCAGCTGAGGTCCCAGCCAGCAGTTGGCACTTGCCACCAGTGAGAGTGCAGACACTTCCAGGTCACTTTGGCCCCCTGCTGTTCAGTGTCTCTCCCCCCCCCCGCCCCAACCCGCCCCAGCTGTGGAGTCTTACCCGCTGAGCTTCAGACCACACGGAGTAGAAACAAGCCTTCTCTGTGCTCTGTCCAAACTGCTGACCCACAGAATCTGTGAACATAATAAAATGGTTGTTCTAAGCTGCTAAATGTGGGGGTTATTTGTTATGCAGCAATAGATAAATGAAAGAGCTGCCATCTTTTTCCTGCTCCTACCCTTGCACAGAAACCCCTATCACCAGGGTCCCCTAGGATCTCTGGGTGGATAAAGTTAATGGGCTTATTTCTGCCTGGCCTTTCTTCACCTCTCGGCCACCATTCAGGCTTTCTAGAAAATACCCTGACCTTTGGCTTCTGACGCCTCCCTCCCTCCCAGTCTCCGCCTTCTCCCTCATTGCTGGGCCTCAGTTTCCCTGATGGGCTTCCCTCCGTCAGTCACCCCTTGAATGTGGGTGCTCTCCAGGAACCCACCGTAGTTTCATGCTTGTCTCCCCTATGGCCTGGTCTGGAGGCCCCCACCTAGTCCTATCTCCATCTGGTCATTATCCAGGCATTGTCTGAGCATCATGGTTTACAGGTGTGGAGCTGGCCTCTAGGGATGCAGTGGGAAATGGTGCAAATCGGGCTGAGGGCGGAGGTGCTGGGAAGAATACGCAGACTTGACTGAGCCGTGTGGGCTGTGGCAGTGCTCCCCAGTAACCAGCTCATGGCTTTCGGGAGAATCCAAATGTAACTGCAGTTTTTCCTTTGATGCCCATCAGCCTACTCAAGGGTGCACTGCCCAGATGGATTTTTTTGCTCACCATCTGCAAGCCAGTTCACCCCCAAAGTGTAAAAACAGAGCCTGCTGTTTCCAGTTATTCTCTCTCCCCTCGCCTTCCTCAGCTCTGATTCTGCCTGAGCGTGTGGACAGCGGGGTGAGGCACTGGGCAGCAAAGGCAGGAAGTGTCCCTAAGCACGTGCCTGGGGTCTGGTGCTGCCCTCACTGAGTGCCCCAGTCGTCGGGCAGAAAGTTCAAGGTCAACAATCAATGAGCCAGCAACGCACAGGATGCGGGAAGGGATGGAAGAAGCAAGGCTGATGGGGAACTGGCTGAGGGTGGCTCCAGGGAGAGAGGGGTCCATCTTCCCAAGCCAGAGCCAGAGGATGGCGAGGCCCTGCCCTGGATGTCTGTGTGTGTGTGTGTGTGTGTGTGTGTGTGTGTGTGTGTGGGCAACTGTCTGTTGTGCCCAACAGAAGAGGGAGGCAAGGAGTTGAAAACGAAGGGGTTGCTTGTGGGACCACACTGGGAGCAAACTAATGCATCCAGGGTTACGGGCTGGATTGTGTCCCCTTCCCCACCTCTGCCCCAGTTCATATGCTGAAGCCCTAACCTTAGAATGTGACTGCATTTGGAGATAGGATCTTTAAAAGAGGTGATTAAGGTCAAATGAGGTCATTAGTGTGGGCCCTCTTCCAATAAGACTGGTGTCCTTAAAGGAAGAGATGAGGACATAGACACACAGAGGGAAGACCGTGTGAGGACACAGCGAGAAGGCTGCCATCTCCAAGCCAAGGAGAGAGGCCTCAGGAGAAATCAACCCGGCTGACACCTTGATCCTGTTCTTCTAGCTTCCAGAACTGGGAGAAATAAATGTCTGTGGTTTAAGCCCCCCGGTCTGTGATTGATACTTATTAAGCAGCCCGAGCAGACTAAGACATCTGGGTTCCAAATCGAGACGGGAGAAGGGGTGTATGAGTGTTGGGGGGCACGGCAGTGACTTCAGATCAGGCTGTGCTTCACACCCCGACCCTGCACGGGAGGCCTCCAGGGCTGCCCCTAGCCCCCTCTGCTGGCTCTGAAGCGCCACCGTTCTCTCCCCAGTTCCTGAAGGCTCAGCTCCTTCGAAACACACAGTGAACGTGGAAGTGAACCTGGACGTTCTTTAGAAAACACCCCCAGCCCACCCATCTCCCAAGATGCTGTGGCCGCAGTAGCTTCAAAAGGTGCCCAGACACGCGTGTGCAAGACACACACACACGTGCCCACATGCTTACACGCATGTCAATCTGTCATCTATTAAGATTCCAGTTTTACAAACTTGTTTTAAAATTGCCCAGAGGACATGGAAAATAGCCCTGCTTTGAAGATGTGTGCATTTTGGAACGGCCGTCCCAGCCGGCGTCTGGTTTCCTGGTCTCTGGACTGAGGGGCACGGCTGGGTCTGGGCCCCCTGCTCTCCCGTCTGGACTGAGGGTGAGCTGGTCTGGGGGTGTTTTCACCACCTGGACATCCCGTGCTCTGCCAGTGCCAGTGCCACCCTGCGTGGGTGGTTGCGCAGGCCTCAGGCTGGCAGGGTGCTGGGGGTACTGAGGCCCAGTCCTGGGAGGGCCGGGGGCCAGCGCAGCCAGGGGCTGGGTGAAACATCCCTGCACAGTTCTCTCCTTCCAAGGGTGTCCCAGCCCCACACACTCGGAGCCCTGCTGGTTGGCCGGCCATGGCAGACAGACACTTTCGCAGTAGACAGCAGGCCCTTCGGCCTTCTCTAGCCCCAGTCACCCGGCGTCCCTCACTCCACAGCCCCCTGCCATCAACCCCTCTCCAGTGCGCTGCCTCTCCTCTGAGGCCAGTTCTCCCCACAATCCATTGGGCAGAAAAGGGGCAGGGAACGGACAGGGAGGCAGAGTCAGGAACAAGGGTTCTGCTCATTCCCTGTACCTCAGTCTCCCCTCTGTAGAATGGGGACAACCTCAGGAGGTCTGCTCTGAGGAGGGACCAGGGGCTATGGTGGCCCAGAGGGGAGGTTGGCTCACCAAGGCTCGGAGGAAGCTGCCACCTGGCAGGGGCACGGCCCCTTGGAACACCTCCTGGGGTGGCAGGGCTGTGGTGGAGCTATGGGAGCCCAGGAGGGGAGGGATACAGGTTGGTCTAGTCCAGGGTGACTTCCTGGAGGAGGCTGGATTCAAACGGGGCCAGTGGGGTGAGGCCTCCGCAGAGGCAGCCAGGATGCCCTGGCCACGTTCAGAGCTACTTCTGGTCCCTCCACCCCTGCCCACCGTCCCCCAAGGCCCACTGTGCCAGGCTCTGGGCAGAGCTTTCTGGGGCTTAGGTGCTCCTCCCTCCCCACCCCATCTCTTCAACACAAACTTGGGGAAACTCCTCCTATGGGGCTGTCATCCAGGTGAATTCAGTTTCCAACCAACATGGCTGGCAGCCTGCCCGGGGCCACCTGCTGAGCTCCCACTGCCCAGGCCTCTCATCCCTAGTGCTCCTGCAGCCCCACCCTCGGCAGGCTCGCCATCCTCGTTACAGACTGGGCAAACAGGCGGCACAGACGCCCACCAGGTGGCCAGGCCAGCTGCTCTGAAGCCAGGTGTTTTCAAGTGGAGCCGGGGGACCGCACTGGTCTCTGCCCCAGAAATAGTGGCCCTGAGGTGGGGCCGTGTGTGTTGCAGTCAGCTTCGCCTTTTGGAGCCTGTGGGCCTCAGCCTCCTGCCACACCCCCCTGGTCCCAGGTGTGTTTAGTCACTGCTCCTGCCCCCAGATGCTCACTGGGGGCCTTACAGATGCCAGCAGGGCGATGGGGTGTTCCTACAGTGCTGCCCTGAAGAGCTGCATAGTGAGGGGCCCTGACGGGGACTCCGTGGGCACGGGGGATGGGTGTCATCTAGCCACTGGGCAGGGCTGCCTGGCAAAGACAACTCTGAGCCTGGCCTTAAAGGGAGACAGGGAGACCAGGAGAGGAAGGGGGTCCAGGGAGAGGGTGTGGGTGGAGGCAGTGGGATTGAAGCTAGAATATCTCCCTATCCAGCCCTGGCCCCCAGGGGGTTAATAAAGCCAGGGCTCCTTTGGGGCCACTGGCTCTGAATCCCCCCGTGGCTTGGGGTGTGGACAGTGCCGAGGTCTGCATGATGAGGTTGGGAGACTGTGAGGCTCTGGGGTTCAAGTCGGGAGCCTGGAGACCCCTCCCGGGCTGGGGGCTCCTCTACGTGAATCCTCAGAAGGTTCTTGAGTTCCCCAGCCTGGCCGGGTTGGGCCCCCTCAGGAGCCAGGCTGGGCTGGGCTGGAGGGGTTGTGCTGTGGTGAGGACAGATGTTTCCAGTTTGAGGGCTCGGGTGTCATAAATTGTTTGTTCCCCACCAAACCCTGTTTCCTATTAAGCTGACTCTGGGGGATGGAGGAACCGCCATTCGTCCGCGTAGCCTGTGTGTGGGAGCCCTGGTGAGGAAGTGGCTATGTGTTCATCCACCCTGCACACCTCCTGGCCTTCCACAAGCCCTTGCCCTGGGAACTGTCCTCTGGCTCTCGGGCAGCCTCATCCAACTGTAGGATCTGAGAGCTGGGACGCAGGAGGCTTCCGGAGGGGGTTTCTCTGCCTTTCCCCTCTGCCCCTGATCATAGCCTACACTGCTGGGTAACTGCCCACCCCTGCCTTCCTCTTCCTGCTTCCTAAAGGAGCCTGATTTACATTCTGGTATTCTCTCTCCGTCACACAGCTGATCCATCCAGGTTCCAGATCCTGATTCGTTTGCCGTGATGGTGGAACTCTCTCCTTGCCAATGATGCTTTAGGAATGGGTGTGGGAAGCAGTCCTGGGCATGGAAATGTGAGGGGACCTCTGGGAGAGGAACCCCACTCCCAAGCCGGGCCCTAGATGAGATCATGCCTTGATGCAACATCAGGAACTGCTGCAGCCCTCTTGTGACTATGAGCTGAGCCAGTCAGAGGGTGTCAAAGCTACAGGTGGGCAGAGTTTGGGTCCTTAAGATGGCTTTGGGTGCTGCATTAGCCCTCTCTGGGACTTCCTATTATGTGAAATTATACTGGCTATTATTTTTTTCCCCCTAAACTATAGTTTTTAGCATTTGTTCTGTTTCCTTGACTTAAAAAAAAAAAAAAAAAATTAATTAATTATTGGCCGAGCTGGGTCTTCGTTGTTTCATGCAGGCTTTCTCTAGTTGCCGCCAGCGGGGGCTACTCTTCCTTCAGGTGCGCGGGCTTCTCATTGCGGTGCCTTCTCTTGTTGCGGAGCACGGGCTCTAGGCGTGCGGGCTTCAGTAGTTGTGGCTCATGGGCTCTAGAGCGCAGGCTCAGTAGTTGTGGCTCATGGGCTTAGTTGCTCCGCGGCATGTGGGATCTTCTCGGACCAGGGACTGAACTCATGTCCCCTGCATTGGCAGGCACATTCTTAACCACTGCACCACCAGGGAAGTCCCCTAGCTCTTATTGATTGAGTGCTTATCATGTTCTAGAAACTGTGCTAAATGCTGGCATATTCAACAAATAGTCCTTGAGGTCAGGTACTGTTATAGGTGGGGTACAGACACACAGAAATCAGACATAAACCCCTGACTTAGAGAATTTACATTCTCCATGCTTTAAGTATTATCTCACTTAAGACTCAAACAACAGCGTGAGGTAAAGTGACAGATGCCACAGTGTGGCTCATGCAGCACACTCCCACCCCTGTGGACTGGGCTTTCCTGACAGAGGCTGGAGAGCAAAAATGCTTCACTTTCTAGGCTCCCCTGCAGCTGGGGTTCTGCACGCACCCAGCTTTCCCAAAGCGCTCCGGCTGAGGCTTGGAAAGTGGGAGTGAGCATCGGGTCGTGGCAGGTGCATGGGCATTTGGGCTTGGTTCCTCTTGGCAGCTGTGGGCAGAGTTTAGTGGCTGGTCTCTTAGCTGTGTGCATGGGTGCTGAGTGCTGGGTGAGGCCGCAGCAAAGCTGCCTCTCAGTCCTGGGGAGCAACTGGCCATTTCTCCTGGCTGTGTAGCATGTAAGCTTAGTTCCCCAGCCCAGCCCGGAATTTGGTAGCTACCTAATACCCAGAAGTAAATCTTTTTCTGCCTAAATTAGCTCGCATAGACTACATGATTGCTGCAAATAACATCACCTAAAATGTGCCATTGAGCTTGAGGAGGTGGCTGGGCGATAGATGGTTAAGAATCCACCCCTTGTGGCTGAAAATCCAGTGTCCCCTGTCAGGCAGTGGGAAAGTATTAGGCCAAGCTGCTTCCTCCCGCGCGTAGGAAGGAGGGCTACGGCCAGGCACTGGGCCGGGGGAACGGACAGGGTGACTTTGGGCTTATCTTCTTTGAGGAGCGTGAGTGGTGGTGCTCTTTGCGGGGAAACGAGACTGTGTGCGGGGGCCGGATAAGGGAAGGTAGAAACCAGCAGGTGGGAGCCTCCTTTACTCTCTTTGCAGCTGCGACAGCAATGTTGAGCCTCCCAGCCCATGAATCTAATACGCTTCCACTTACTTAGGGCTTTAATTTCACTTTTTTTTTTTT
>RJWK010005957.1:11849-54011 GCA_004363435.1 Platanista minor
CACCTTTTTTTTAGATTGATCTCTGGGAACTTAATGGATTTTGAAAATGCTACTGTAAATGGTACACTTAAAATTTTTCATTTTCTAGTTGTTGCCGGCATGTAGAAATACACGTGATTTTTGTATATGACCTGGCATCCAGAAACCTTGCTCATTCTGCTAGTTTACTGGTAGATTCTTTTAGATTATCTGAAGTAATCATGTCATCTGCACATGATGACAGTTTTTCTTTCCGTCTAATCCAATCTTACCTTTTTTCTTTTTTAAAAAAACACTAGGCTAAGACCTCAGGTACTATTTCCCCCCAACACACAGTGAAATTGAAAGAATTGTACAGTGGACACCTGTATACCCACCATCTAGATTCTATCTACCATTCTAGATTTTACGAAGCTTACCAAACTAGTTTTATCACACATCTCTCCATCCTTCTATTCATCCATCAATCCATTCTTTTCCCCTTTTTGTGATGCATTTCAAAGTAGTTGCAGACATCAGTATACTTTCCCCTAGTACTTTGGCATGTGTATCATTACCTAGTACCATTTTGAAGAGAGGTGTTAATGGACATCATCTTCTTGCTCCCAATCTAGGAGGAAAGTTTTTGATATTTTAAGTATGATGTGTTTGCTGTAAGTTTTTTGTAGCTATCTTTATCAAATGGACATTTCCTTATTTTTCTAGTTTGCTTAATCACCCAATGATTTTTGAATTTTATCAAAAAATTTTGTCCTCACCTATTATCATTTACTTTTCTTTCTTTATTCTGGTAATGTGAATGACTCATTGATTTTTGAATGATAAGTCCAATTTAATCTTTTATATATTGCTAGTTTCTATTTGCTAATGTTCTATTTAGACCTTTTGCATCTACAGTAACGAGAAAGACTGGCCTGCAATTTTAGTGTCTTATACTGTTCCTGTCAGATTTTTGACATCTAAGTTTATGCTGGTCTCATAAAATCAGTTTGGAGGTTTTCTGTTTTCTGGAAGGGTTTGTGTAAGATTGGCATTATTTCTTTCTTAGATGTTTGAATTCACTAGTGAAGCCATCTGGGCATGTCGATTTCCTTGTGAGGAGATTTTAAAATTATGTATTCAATTTAGGCAATAGATATAGGATGATTCCAATTTTCAAGACCTTCTGATGTCAGTTTTAGAAAGCTATTTTTTTAAAAACAGAAATTTGTTCATTTAATCCAAAGCTTTATTGAGGCATAATTGACATACCAAAACTGCATATATGTAAAGTGCGCAATTTGATTAATTATGACATATGGATACACTCCTGAAACATCACTCCATCTAGATTTAGAATTTATTAGTATCTATAATATCCTCTGAAGTATTTTTAACGTCTGCCTAATCTGAATGAGTTCGCCCATTTTCACTTCTGATACCGGCTGTGCCTCTGTCCCTCTCCCACTCTCCCACCCGTTCTCCTTCCTTCTTGATCAGCCTTGTTACAGGGTTGTCAATCCTTTTAAAGAACCAACTTTTCACTTTCTTGATTCCCTTTATCGTATATTTGTGTTCTATATTTTGGCTTTTATTTATGGGTTTCATTTGCTTTTTTTAAAAAAATTAATTTCTAGGTGGTTGCTTGGATAATTGATTTTCAGCCTTTCCTCTATTCGAACATATCCAGTTAAAGGTATAAATTTATAAGCATGGTTTCAGTTGCAACTCACAATTTTTCTTCTCCCTAAGTTTCAATATGTAGTATTTTCATTATTCAGTTTGAAATAATTCAAATTATCTTTATGATTTCTTCTTTGACAGATGGGTTATTTAGAAATCTATTTAACTTCCAAATATATGAGGATTATTATATTATCTTTTCGTAATTGATTTCCACCTTAACTGCATTGTGGTCAAAGAACATATTTCATTGGAATTAACTCTCTTGAAGTTTGTTGAGACTTGTTTTATAGCTCAGCATACAAATTTTGGCCCATGTGCCATTTGTGTTTGAAAAGGAAGCTGTTGAATGTAGTGTTTGTTCTACATGTATCTATTTGGCCAAGTTTTCTAACTGCATTGTTTTAATTTTCTGTAACTTGATTTTTGCATGCTTGTTTTTACTATTACTGAAATGGATGTGTTAAAATCTCACTATGATTGCATATTTGCCAAAATTTCCTAGTTCTATCAACTTTTAATTTTGAGATTGTATCACTAAGTGCATAAAATTTAGAATTACTACCTCTTTCTGGTAATTGAATTGACTGTTTTTATTTCTAATAAAGTTTTTGCCTTAAAGTTTGCTGTAATATTAATATATCTACACCAGTTTCCTATAGTTGCTGTTTGCTGGGTATATATTTCTCCATCCTTTTCTTTCAAAATTCGTATTTTTTTAATTAAATTTTTTATAGATTTCATTAAAAATTTTTTTTTATTTTATTATTTATTTTTGGCTGCGTTGGGTCTTCGTTGCTGCACGCAGGCTTTCTCTAGTTGCAGCGAGCAGGGATTACTCTTTGTTGTGGTGCACGGGCTTCTCATTGCGGTGGCTTCTCTTGCTGTGGGGCATGGGCTCTAGGCACGTGGGCTTCAGTAGTTGTGGCATGTGGGCTCAGTAGTTGTGGCTTGCGGGCTCTACAGCGCAGGCTGAGTAACTGGGCGCACAGGCTGAGTTGCTCCGCAGCATGTGGGATCTTCCCGGACCAGGGCTCAAACCGGTGTCCCCTGCATTGGCAGGCAGACTCTTAACCGCTGCGTCACCAGGGAAGTCCTCAAAATTCGTATGTTTTAAAAGTGTCTCTTGTAAACAGCATATAGTTGTTTTTATTTTCATTTTTTACTGTTAAATTCTTTTCTTCTAGTTTTATTGAGATGTAATTGACATACAGCACTGTTCAAGTTTGAAGGGTATAGAATAATGATTTGACTTACATATATCATGAAATGATTACCACAGTAAGTTTAGTGATCACCCATCATCTCATATAGATACAGAATTAAAGAAATAGAAAAAAAAGTTTTTCCTTGTGATGAGAACTCTTAGGATGTATTCTTTTAACAATGTTCATACATAACTTACAGCAGTATTAAATTATATTTATCATGTTGTACATCACATCCCTAGATCTTATAACTACTATGGTAGTTCTTTTTAAATCAAGCCTGACAATCTTTGTCAACACTTGAGTGTTAGCCCATTTACATTTAATGTAATAATGGATCTACCATGTATATCTTACAACCTGCTTTCTAGTTGTACCACCTATTCTTTTTTTCTTCCCTCCTTTTGCAGCTCTTAAGCCTGTTCATTGAATTATTCCATGTTCCCTCATTGGCCTGAAAGTTATACACCTTTTAACTAATAATCATTACAATACACATCCTAGACTTATCAAAGTCTAACATTAAATTGGATTTTTAAAAACTCTCTTCTTGGATGATGCAAGGGGCTTAGAACACTTAAACCCTATTAAAGCCCTCCCAACCTATATACCTTCACTTGAACACATTTCAATATATATTTAAACTTCACAAGACATAATTATTTTTAGGTAGTTAGTATTTATGGTGACCTGTACATTTCTCATTTTCATTGCTCTTCAATCTTTCCTGAAGCTCTATCCTTACATTTGGGATCATTTTCCTTCTGCCTTTCGAATACTTTTAATTTTCCTTCAGGGTATGTGTGCTGGTGAATTCTTCCAGCTGTTTGTGTAAAAATGTCTTTACTACTTCTGCATCCTTGCAGGATATTTTCCCCAATTAGAAAATTCTAGGTTGGCAGTCATTTTCTTTCAGCACTTCAAAGGCTGTTTCTGCTGAGAAGTTAGCTGTCAGTTTAATTGTTGCTCCTTTGATGGTAATCCTCTCCTACCCACGCCTCACCCCTCAGTAGCTTTAAAATTTTTCCTTTTCTTTGGTTTTCAACAGTTTTACTGTGATGTGTCTAGGTGTGGATCGTGTTTTATTTATCCCATTTGCGATTTGTTGGGGCTTCTTGAATTTATGGTTTGATATCTTTCATGAGTTTTGGAAAAGTTCTCAGCCAATATTTAACTATCCCACTCTTTTACGCTTTTGATATCCTCACTGTATCCTTTGTGTCTCTTAACCCTCTATTTGCTATCTTTTTAAAATTTATTTATTTTTGGCTGCAGTGGGTCTTCGTTGCTGCACGTGGGCTTTCTCTAGTTGTGGCGAGCGGGGACTTCTCTTGTTGCAGACCATGGGCTCTAGGCGCGCAGGCTTCAGTAGTTGTGGCACGCGGGCTCAGTAGTTGTGGCTCGCAGGCTCAGTAGTTGTGGCTCACGGGCTCTAGAGCACAGGCTCAGTAGTTGTGGTGCATGGGCTTAGTTGCTCTGCGGCATGTGGGATCTTCCCAGACCTGGGCTTGAACCCGTGTCCCCTGCATTGGCAGGTGGATTCTTAACCACTGCACCACCAGGGAAGCCCTATCTTTTTGATTCTGTTTTTTTTTTTTTTTTTTTTTTTTGCGGTACGTGGGCCTCTCACTGTTGTGGGCTCTCCCGTTGCGGAGCACAGGCTCCGGACGCACAGGCTCAGCGGCCACGGCTCACGGGCCCAGCCGCTCCGCGGCACGTGGGATCTTCCCGGACCGGGGCACGAACCCACGTCCCCTGCATCGGCAGGTGGACTCTCCACCACTGCGCCACCAGGGAAGCCCTTGATTCTGGTTTTGCTTTGACTTTTCACCTTACTCAAGTTATAGAACTGCAAGTTTTCTAATTGCGTTGTTTAAATTTTCTGTAACTGGATTTTCTATAACCGTGTGACTTTTCACATCTTCTTGAGCCCATCCACTGAATTATTCTGAATTTTTGTTACATTTTTCAGTTCTAGAATTTCCATTTGGTCCCTTTTATTGTTTCTAATTCTTGGGCACACGCTTTTTTTTTTTAAACACAGAAAGCATAGGTGTTTCAAATTCTGTGAGACATCTGGAGAGACTGTGGGTTTCTTTTTTTTTTCCTTTTTTTTTTTTTTTTTTTCCTTTTGTGGTACGTGGGCCTCTCACCGTTGTGGCCTCTCCCGTTGCAGAGCACAGGCTCTGGACACGCAGCCTCAGCAGCCATGGCTCATGGGCCCAGCCGCTCCGTGGCACGTGGGATCTTCCCGTACCGTGGCACGAACCCGTGTCCCCTGCATTGGCAGGCAGACTCTCAACCACTGTGCCACCAGGGAAGCCCTCCTCTGGGTTTAATTCATGTAATTTATATTATTTGGTCTTCTCATATACCTGGATATTTGATTGTAACAGAAATAATTCGAGGCCTTGGGTTATGCTCCTGTCTTAAGTCAGCTTGGGCTGTTATAACAAAATACCACAGACTGGGTGGCTTAAACAAGAGACATTGATTTCTCAGTTCTGAAAAGTATGAAAAGGCTGCAAAGTCCAAGATTAAGGTGCTGGTTGATTACAGTCCTGGTGAGGGCTTTCTTCCTGGCTTATAAACAGTGGTCTCTTTGCTGCGTCTCCACATGTTGGAGAGAAAGCTCTCTCTCATGTCTCTTCTTATAAGGGCACTAATCTCATCATGGGGCTCCACCATCATGACCTCATCTAAACCTAATTACCTGCCAAAGGTTCTACCTACTCATACCATCACACTGGGGGTTAGGGCTCAATATGTGAAATTTGGAGGATACATTCAGTCTGTAACAGTTCATGTTCTCCAGAGAGAACACACATTTGCTAAGCACTGGGGGCACTAGTAACCTGGTTTCACCTCAATCCACATTCGGTGACTGAGGTGATTTAGAAGCTGGGTCACGGTATCCATGAAAGATAGTCTGCTGACAGTAATGGAGCACCAGGTAAACCAAACCAACCCTCCAGCTAAGGGGAACTTGGAAATCTGGCCGAAATATTTTAAAATTTTGTTGCAGTCAGCCCAGAGCCAACAGAATGGTGAAGCATTACCTGGTTAGTCATATGAGACTGCTTTCCTTCTGGAGGGGAGCTTCTGCTGCTTCCACAGGCTGTGTCTGAGTAGCTGGCACTTTTTTTTTTTTTTTTTTTTTTTTTGCCGTACGCGGGCCTCTCACTGCCGCGGCCCCTCCCGTTGCGGAGAACAGGCTGCGGACATGCAGGCTCAGTGGCCATGGCTCACGGGCCCAGCCGCTCCGCAGCATGTGGTATCTTCCCGGACTGGGGCACGAACCCGCGTCCCCTGCATCGGCAGGCGGACTCTCAACCACTGCGCCACCAGGGAAGCCCAGAGCTGGCACTTTTGGTAGCCTTGTGAAGTCAGGACGGTAGGGGTTGCCATAGGTGACCTGACCATGCAGGTGGGGAGCTCCTGATGAATCTCCCTGGTTTTGGCTGGGAGATCCCAAATGGACGTACCCTAATGAGATTAAATTTTATGCTTTGAATTCTTAAAAAATAGAAATGCATTATTTGCTGTGGCTTGTGCTACAATCAATTCCTCAGCTGTGTCATATTCATAGGAAGCATGGCTCTTTGTCAGACACAAGAAGCTCCTTGACTCCTGGAAGCGACGTAAGACACTGGAATAGCCTTGAATTTGGTGTCCGTATGCCCAGGGATCAGCCCCGAATATCAAATGGCAGCTACTGAAACTGCAGGCATAGTGCTTAGGAGGAGATTAAGAGACCAAAGGGATGACTTTGCAAACTCAAGCTTATAAAGTATCAGAAAGTACCACAACTCTAAGTTATGGCTCTGGAAAGCAGTGACTCAGTTATGCAGAGAGCTATAACGTCTAATGCAAAACCCTGGCTCCACAGAACCTACAGGACAGTATGTTGCCTAAAGAATGATATATTAAAAATTTAGGGCCTAAAAGCACCCCCCACTAAATGTTCCTCTTGGGGGTACCCTAAACAAGCCGGAGGAAGCTGCTGAGTGTTCTTATTGACAGTGGTCCTATGTTCTTTCCTCTCTCCGTCTTCTGCAGTCCCTGCGATTTCCTTCCGAAGGAGAGGACTGTGTGTGCAGTGTACTTTCTGTGCTTCGGGGATCTTCTTTTCTTTCCTTTCTCTGTCTTTGTCCTTGAGCTGCTCCACAGCCTTGCCTCCATCTGCACTGTTGAATGGTGGCCATCCTGTGATGCCAACCTTGCGAGGCTGTTGTTTACAGATCCTACGACACCAGCTTCAGTGGGTGATGTGGGAACCAGAGTTATAATTCTGAAGCTTTTTTGCACAGTGCCTTGAAGTCTAGATTGGAAAGGTGCTATTGAAAGGGGCACGTTCTTTTAAAAAATAAATATTATGACAGAACCCTTTGCTGAAGAGATGACGCGTTGCAATAAGAGCTCTGTATCTTGGGTAAAATCAGATGTTAATTTACCTTCAAACACACGATGGTCCTGTATTGCCTCATTCTACACATTTTTACTTTGTGGAAAACCAAACAATTTCTAAGCAAATTAATGCAAGCATAATTCAGGTTTATCATTGAAATTTATTGTCATGTAATAAATCTTCCACAAAAATAAGGAGGAGACTCCTGGCGGATTTGCAGAGTGGAAGCAGTGATGCAGTGGTGTCTGCGAGTGTGTACTCACACACTTCCTCCGAGGCTGTAGCTCCAGCTGAGCTTTTAGGTCAGTGAGCACTTCTACTGTGTGCTTAATTAAGAGTGGTGGGGAGGGAGGGAAAGGACACTGCCAGAGAACGGGGCTTTGGGGGCCCCTGGTGAGCCAGGTGGCCTGGGGAAGAGACTGCAGGACTCCCCCGATCAAGCCTTCCTTGGTAGTTTGCGCTCTGTGAACGAGTTCTGGGGGACCATATCTCCTCCTGTCACAAGAACTGACAGTCCTGCAGCCCAGTGACTGCCCCATGGCACTTCCCAGTCCTCAGCCTCCCTTCCTAGGTTAGTTCTGCAGTCCTACCAGGGGCTCAGCTGCTCCATGTGACCCTTTAAAAATTGTGTTTTGGTTTAAATGAAGGAAAGCAGATCAAAGTGCTTTGGAAACAAATTAAAGCTATATATCATGTTCCCACATAGGAAATAAAAATAATTGCTACCTGAAATGATAATCCAATCATTTCCCCTTTCTGACTGGAGGATTCCTCCTTCCACCTTCAAACTGCCTCTCCCCACGAGCCAGACTAAGCAGAAGCGCTTCACATGACTCATCTGTGGGTCTGAGGCCCAGTCCACGCAACCTTTAGTGAAGTACCAGAGTCCCCAGCCACTCGTGGTGACACGTCAGAGGCCTGAGGCCGAGGAAGCAGCGGGCAGGCCGCACGTGCCTCCTGGGTCCGCCCACCAGTGACGGCCCTTCCTCGGTCAGTCAGCTGCAGGGAGCTTCGGTCTCAGCCCCTGTCCTGATGAAAATGAAACCGCCTGGCCGACCTCAGACGCTGCTGAGGGGATGGAGCAGCCAGGCTTTTCATGAGTGGAAACCACACGGACGTGCACTGACGCGTCATGCTTTTAGCCTTTTCCAGAGCTCGGTGTGACAGAAGATGGCTCCTCCCAGACCCTCAGAAGATGGTGATGAACCAAAATGACTCCAGCCTCCAGGCTGGGGACACAGGGACAGGGGAGAGAAGCTGCCTCCGATACAGATTAGGCAACGGCAGGCTGAAATGGGTGCTCGGTCGGTCTCATCTGGGATTATGTGCTTCCTATGCAGAAAAGCAAATACTTTTTGTGTCTTTGAGAGTGAAACTAGGTCGTGAAGGGGTGGCCATGGACCTAGAGCATGACTCGAAAGGCCTGTCCCCTCTGTCCTCAGTGCCCACTGCTCTGCTCAGGGTGACCCCAGTGGCTGTTTCCCTCAGAGAAGCTCAGGGAGACAACTGTGATCACACAGGCCCCAAAGAGTTTCAACAAAGTCAGAAGTGGAGAGAAAAACATGTGTTTACTCTCATGTGGAATACTGTATTAATCAAATTGGTCTCCTTCTTCTCCTATTAGTCTGGTGGAAGAAAAAAGATTGCTTTCAAAATGAAGCTTTTCTTTTCCCAATGATTAATACACAGTAGATTAACTTAATTTGTGCTAGACTCCAATTTAATTCAGCTACAGCTCAGGGGCCAAATCCACAAAAAAGCTAATCTGGGCTTCATGAGAAGGAGCCACTTCTTTCTTTGAGGGAAAGATGCCAGGATCTAAAGGCTTATATCCAACCACCCAGGCTTATAGCATGGGCCTTCTGAAAGGCAACTGCATGCATACAAGGCTCCTTATTAATTCCTGTCGTGTCATTTTTTCAGGTTGATATTTCTCAATGTTGAAACACACACACACACGACCAAAACAAAAATCCTGAACGTGCAAGGGGGAAAAAAAAGAAAAGAAAAGAAAAGAAAAGAAGTATGTACTGGTAAAGTGTTATACACCTAAGGCATCAGGTTCCTGAAAAAGCTCTAGATTTTTGGTTTAGAAATAAAATTGTATGTGAAATAGCAGGTGTTTACATTTATTATTGTTGTGTAACTCCCCTCCCCTTTTTTACACTATAATCTAAACTGAGTGATCTACTGCCAACTGGCACCAATTCTCCAAACCCAAGTGTGCAAGGGAAACATGCCTGTGTGATCCTCTTTAATACAAGACGCACCAGGGAATCTGTCTACCTCTGTTCCCCAGAAAGAAAATAACCAGAAGGGCTGCTTGGCTGGAGGGGGTCAGGGTGGGAGACGGCGCCCCGTCGTCAGTCGGAATCCATCGTGAACAGCTGGATGTCCTGCGGGTTCCAGTACAGGCCTACCGCTGAGTTGTACACCAGGGACCAGACATAGGGGATAAAAAACTCCTCGGGCTGCTCCTCTTCCACATATTTGAATTTCAGTTCTGGAAATTTCTGCAACGAAAACAGGATGATGTAATCAATCTCACAGCCCCATTGGAAAGCAGCAGTAGTTTATACACGGCACGTGTGCAGGGTGCAGGGAGTCCACCTTCCCTGACTGGTCGGAGGGCCTGTGAGCCCCGGGGCCACAGATCCCGCTTCCAGATGACTCTGGAGGGCACGTGACTCACCGGTAGGAATAGGAACCACCGCACGGGCCCTGGTCAGGGATGTCAGTGTGCTGAGAGTAGCAGGGACCTGGACGGGACGAGGCGGGGTGAGAAACATCAGGCAGGGAAAGAGGCCCCGCCCAGGTACAGACAGTGTTCAACAAAGACTATCTACTGCACCACTGGGATACTGATGGCTGGGCCTCCCTGAGACGCTTCCCTCTCAGGGCTGCGGCACCGTGGAGGTGAAGACTTCCCTTCACAGCTCCTCAGCCTTGACTGTGCGGGCAGGCAGCGCCCACGGTGGGCCTCGGTCAGGGCCGGGGGCAGCAGCAGCAGCTCAGCACAGCTCAAGCCCCCTCTTCCTCCTCCTGGCGGAGGGGGCGGCGGGGATGCTCCGGCTTTGCAGCGGGGGCCAGTGGACGTGATTCGTGGCTCTACAAAGGCTTCCAGGCGACCGGGCCGCTCTCTGCAGTCACGGCTGATAAGTGGGAACACATGCAGTTTCGAGGTCCTGTAAGTAGCACTTCCACTGCAGCGTTTCACCAGGATTTGGGCTTTTGATTTTCTAATTTTACTCCTGACCTGTTTATTCCAGCCAGGGAAGAGGAAATGATTCCTCCTTCAGCAGCCTGAGGGGCTGCTGCTGAAATCTACTAAAAGGCCCCAGGCCGCCTCCCAGTCCAAGGTGATTCTGACAGGAGTGGCTGCAGTCTGGTGACCTGTGTCCCAGGTGGGGCGGGGAGAAGGGGGCAGCAGTGTCCTAAGACGAGGGGTACCGCGGAAGGTCGTGGGAGAGAGCTGAAAGGGACAAGAGGGGAAACACACACACACAGAACGTGTGGCCCACGAGGGCAGAGATTTCTATACCCACTGTGTTTGCCGCTGTGTCCCCTTAAAGGGTGGCCAGACACTTAATAAACACTTTGATGAATGAATCAATGAAGCAGTCAACCGTATAAGGACCGACGATGTCCCAGGCACCATGATAAATACTTTAGGTATATTATCTTGCTCAATCCCTCTTACGTGAGTCATTCATTGATTATCATACCGGTTGAACGTGTGCTTCTCTGCACCAGGCCGTGTGTGCACCAGGGCCTGTGGATACACAGTCCCTGTCCTCAAAGAAGGTGCCTTCTCATGGAGCAGAGGGACAAACAGAAGCAGCAGCAGCAACAAAACAATGACAACAGAGTAGGAAGCAGGGAAGGACTAGGGGCTCGAGGCCTGAGGGAGGTGGGGAGGGACAGCCAGATGAAGAGGGAAGCGTGTTCTTTCTGAGGGAACAGCACGGAGGGAAGGCATGAAGCGCTTGATGCCGGAGGGAGGAGGAGGGCCGGAGGGAGAGTAAGCCCTGGTGAGCAGGGCCCAGAGGGGAGGATGCCACCACATGAAGAATCCTGGCCTCCACGTGAAGGTCCCAGAAGCCTCTGAAGGGTCTCAGAAGGGGGGGCTAGATGAGAGTGGCTCTGTGCGGGGAACACTGCGATCACAGAGTGGAGAACTGGAGGGCATCCGGCAGGGACAGGGCCTGGTCCAGGTGAAGGGCAAATGGGCCTGAACTAAAATGACACTAGTTGGGTGGATTTAAAAGATTTTAAAGAGAAAAGGGGGTGGAGGGAGTAGGGGAGCCACACCCACACCCAGAGTTAGAGATTTTTAAGACAACATTTGCAATGATTAAGACTAAACATCTAAGTGCTGGATCCTCAGAGTTCCAGAATGATGCCAGAGGGGCGGTGTTAAGCAGGAAATGCTTTGTGGCAAGGTGAGTTTTGAGCTAAATCTTAAAAAAGTGTATAGGAGTTCGTGCAAAGGAGGGTCCTCTGGTCATGGATGTTACTTCAGCATACCACAGACGGCACAGCCCCCATCTGTTATGGCTTTAATGAAAACCAATTCTATTCCACAGCTCCCAGGGCATCAGTAAATATAGAATATACACAAATGGGTTTTATAAGTGGCCCAGACTCCAGCACTACCTACCCCTATATCCTCCCTCATACACTTTTTACCCCATACTTTGCAAAACTACTCAGGTTTAATGCAAACCCAAGCCTTTTCAGACCACCAGTGTTTCAAATCAGTTCTTCATTATCATCAGTGTAAGGCTGAAAGTCTCTGTGTGTGCTGAGGGCCATATTGATTACAGCGCAGAGGACAACTTCTCCCACTGCGCTTGTGGGGTCAGTCTGGCTGACAAAGTGTGATCAGCTCAGGGATATGACACTACTTCCAGCACGTACTGATCTGACTGGAATTCAGTCCCCCAGCTTTCCATTCCCTTGTCATCCACTCACTAAGTCTCCTTGAATCCCTCCCACCCTGGGCCGAATCCACCCCCCCCCCCCCATTCTCTGGGTGCACCATAGCTGCTCAGCAGCTGGGTGGTGTCTGGGGGCCTGGGGCATCCTTGATGAGCCGCCTCACATGTTCTGTGCTGCTTCCGGCCTGGCATGGGGTTCTCAGGTGTGGGGACAGGGTTCCTGGAGACGGCAATAGGCCTCTGTCATGGAATCAGGTGTCTTATAGGTAGCAACACAATGATCTTTTTTTCCATGAAAAATCTGCATTTGTAGCAGTAGGGTGCAGCAAGCAGCTGCCACCAACCGAGCACTCCCTGAGCACCAGGTCGGTCTGGAGGCTGCCTACTCGTGTCGTGGTCAGTCACCATGGTGTCCTGCTGAGGCCCATGTGGCCAACCCCACCAATGGAAGGTGAAGTGGGGCCTGGAGCAGCTAAGTGGCTGGTTCTAGGTCACACAGCCTGTGGGCTGGAGTCAAGATTGAAGCCTGGGTCTGACTGGGTGGGAAGGTCAGTTTGAAAAGAGATACCACAGTCATAGCCACCCTAGTGCTTTGTCCTAACATCCAATTCTCCAAGGCCCCACGGGGCCCTTCGGGGTTAGTCCTGTGCCCTTTCACTGTATGGACAGAATGCAGCACACACACTACTGGTCCTGATAGAAATGACCGAACCCACAATGATGTCAAGAATCGAGAAAGTATGGGGGACTGTGTGTGAAGAAGAAAAGAACCTTACCCCCGAATAATGAGGATGCAAGTCCTAGTTCTTGGAATGGCCTCAACTTTAGAAAACTTCTCAAGCTGTCTTGGAGAGAAGTGAGGGGCTGCGGGAGCAGAGGTGGTGGTTTGAAAAGGCCAGAGCCCCCACACTGCCCCTTTCAGCTGGAATAATAACCTCCTACGTTTCTAAGTGGTAATGTCACCAATAAGGCGCGCTCCTTGCTCATAGTGATAAAAATGACTAAAAGATGTGAAACCTTTTCTCCATCGAGTGACATATTTAGGAGTGTTCCTACGAAGGCAGGCCTTAGGAAAGGGTGTGAGGCAACTTACCCGAGACTGCTTTCTGTACCTCCAGGGAGGGTGGGATGGGAAGTAAAACGAGCAAGCTGCTTTCCTAAGAATTCCCTCCAAGTGAATTAAAGAAACTTAGGCAAAACCTGCTCAGTGGGGTGGCACTATGTTCATGTGCTGGCACTAAGTCTACCCGCCCTCATGGTTTTGGGGAAATTCTGATGACTTTCCAGTTAGGAAGAGTAATGAGTCAAAGACTGCCTTTAGATCACACACAGGCAGATCTAGGAAAAGGCCACCAGGAGAAGCGCCTGGAACCCCCATGGTTACCCTTCCCACCACCTGGTAAAAACTGGTTCTAGGTCACACGGCCTGTGGGCTGGAGTCAAGAAAATAAAAATGCCTCGTTTGTAGTCTTGGCTCGAGTTTAAGTCAAAACAATAACCCATCTCACTCTGGAGCAAGTGTCGTAAACAAAATCTCAATGTAGGGTGATATCCAGAGTGGCAAGAATATCCATATGTAATATAAAAATATGACATAAAAAATAGTATAAAAAAATATAAACTTTACCTGACAACAGCAATGTATTTCATTATGAAGTTTTTCAAGCTGATCAATGATTATTTCTATAGAAGTTCTCCGTAAAAACTTAATTAATTCTGAGATTATGGGTAACGTTTATAGCTTCCATAACTGATTATGTATTACATAGCAGGAATGTTCAAACACTTGACATAGAGTTACTCATTTAACCTTCGAAGTAACTAGAAAAAGTAGCTGAAAAGCAGGCATATGATTTGAGTCCTAGCCCCACCTTTCCTCATTCATTCATTCATTCAGCAAGTACTTACTGAGGGCCTACTGTGTAGCAAGCACAGTACTAAAAACATAGCTGTGAATGAGATGTATACAATCTCAGCATTTAAGAGCTGAAAGAAAGTCCAGTCCGTATTAGCCAGGTGACTTGGGACAAGGCTTGTACCCTCACTCAGACTCAGGCTCTTAAAAGGTAGAGTTTACTCTACTCTGAGATTTTGAATTTAACCGTTCTACTTCATAGAAATGAGATGAGTCACGTAAAAGCGCCTAACACACTTCGGACGAAGCAGTCAATAAATGTTGCCTATTATGACTGACACTGAAGTGATATGCAAATGTAAGGTATGCTCTTATTTTAGAACTTTCAGTGATCAAATCTAAAGACTAGAAATACCCCCCGGCCTGGTCCTAAGCCCGTGTCTCTTATTCTACCCAGCTGGACACTTCTCACTTGGCAACCCTGTTTCCTGACTCTGTTATTAATAACAGAAACATAGGGTTTCCCCCGTGGCACAGTGGTTAAGAATCCGCCTGCCAATGCAGGGGACACAGCTTTGAGCCCTGGTCCAGGAAGATCCCACATGCCGCGGAGCAACTAAGCCCACGTGCCACAACTACTGAGCCTGCGCTCTAGAGCCCGTGAACCACAACTACTGAAGCCCACACGCCTAGGGCCCGTGCTCTGCAACGAGAGGCCACCGCAATGAGAAGCCCGTGCACCGCAACGAAGAGTAGCCCCCGCTCGCCTCAACCAGAGAAAAGCCCGCGTGCAGCAACGAAGACCCAACACAACCAAAAACCATAAATAAATAAAATAAAATAAATAAATAAATTTATTTAAAAAAAGAAACATAAAGAACCTGGGCCTCCCCACGTGAAAACCCAGGAACAAGTGCTGACAAATGGCTTAAAAGCGACAGACTCATCTTCATTAACATTTTGAAAGAACAAAGGTCTGTCACTGCGAGAAGCTAGGTTCTGAAGAACTGCCTTCTGTCCGTCTCAGAGTCCTCACTTGGTGGACGGTGAGTTAAGTGAACGAACGCATGGCTTCACGTCTGCCCACAATCCTGTGACGTAGCTGTTTAACTCAACTGGAGCTGAGGACCGGCTCTGAGGGGAGCGTGCGGCCGTGTGATAAGAGAAGGGTCACCTCTAAGCCGTATTTGACTCCAGGCTCACCGTCTCCCTGGATGATTACGCGGCATGTTCAACAACCTCCGACAGGGGTGTGGCATCTAACCCCCGAGGGGGCCTGGCTGAAGTGGCTGAGGTGACCAGGAGCGAGGACGCAGGGCCTTCTGCTAGCTCACAGGGCCCACCCCGCTCAGGGGAAGTGACACGCTGACAGTGCCCACATGCCGGTGCTTTTCACTTCGTCCACGACCACCCGGTAGCAAAAGCGGCACCTCTCAGCTCATTGGCGTACCTCCTTCACGGCAATCAGGGCTTAGCTTGTGCATGTGTTTGTTTACTCGGGTACCATCTGTTTCCCCACTAGAATACAGGCCCCAAGAGGGCAGGGACCTTGCGAGCATCTGGCATACTACTGACACTTAGGAAATGCTTGTTGAATGATGAGTTAAATGAACAAGCGCATGACTTCAAATCTGCACATAATCCTGTGACATAGGTGTTACTAACTCTATTGAATGACTAAGAAAACCAAGGTTCAAAAGGATAAACAACAGGCCAAGGAGGACAGAGCTAGGAGGTGGTAGAGCCAGAGGTCAAATGAAACTACGCCTCCCCGCTGTGGCCTCTCCAGAGTCAACAGGTACTCAGCTGCGTGTTTCTTGAAAATGTCTATATCCTACATGGACAGGAGGTTTCCATGTCTTTCCAGTAATGATAATGTGACTTCTTCCATGTCCCTTAGCCACCAAGTCGCTAACCCCTTGTGCCTGAGTGTCCTCACAGGGAAGGGATGGAACTGATCTCCGGCTCTGGAGTCCAGGTGACCCCAGGCTGGGGGATCAGGAGGCCTTGGCTCTGTCTTGGCTCAGCTACTGGCAGGCTGAACAGTTTGGGGCAAGTCACAGCATTTCTCCAGGACTCAGGTGTCTCACCTTGTGTAAAATGAAGGACCTTTAAGCTCCTTCTGATTCTGTTGGGTGTGGTTTTACGAGATGAGCCCAGTAAGGTCTACACACTGGCATTCTCTGCATGCCTCCTGGGCTCTGCTGGGCTTACTTGGAGAAAGGGCTGAATGAGTTGGGTTCAGCAGGAACCCCTTAGTCAAGCACTTGCTGGTTTGCACTTAGCCAGGCTTCACCTGGGGGCAGTCTCAGCAGAGAAGGTCAGTATCTGAAGGTTCCTCAGCTGTCCTGTGGGTTGACAGCAGTTGGTTTTAAAGGCTGAGACTCCCAATTGCTTAAAATCAAGACAAACACGAGGCCATAGTTGAGCTGCTGTGGCCTGAGAGCTCGTGGCTAAGTGGGCTGAGGTCCCAGGCGTGGCCCCGTCTGTGCTAGAGAATGAAGGCCTGGCCTCTTCCAAGGAGCGTGCACCACTGGACATGCGGGAACCCAAAGAGCAAGCACAAACAGAGCAGCATGGACACACTTTTACGAGCAAAACCCGAACACTGCAGACAGCATGCTCGCACGCCCCTCGAGCTCCAGTACCAGTTCCTCTCGCCTCAAGGCTACAAGTGAGCTGTGAGATATTCTTTTCTTTTTTTTTTGCAACTTTCCTGTAACTCTATTTTATTTATTTATTTTAAAAATTTATTTATTTTTTTGTGTATGCGGGCCTCTCACTGTTGTGGCCTCTCCTGTTGTGGAGCACAGGCTCCGGACTTGCAGGCTCAGCGGCCATGGCTCACGGGCCCAGCCGCTCTGCGGCATGTGGGATCTTCCCGGAGAGGGGCACGAACCCGTGTCCCCCGCATCGGCAGGCGGACTCTCAACCACTGCGCCACCAGGGAAGCCCTATTTTTTTTATTCTTTATACAATTTTTTTAACATCTTTATTGGAGTATAATTGCTTTACAATGGTGTGTTAGTTTCTGATATTATTTCTTGAGTTATTTGCTTGAAACTTTTCACCAGCACTTACAAGGTTCATGAAGGGGGATAAAGCATAATTAGCAAGAAAAACAAAGCATGTTGTCTAGGACTGGCTATAACAAAGTGAACATAACAAAGCACAAGGTAAAAAGATTCCTTTCTCCTGCAATGAGTTGTTTTTAAGACAGTGTACTGGGAACATTTTAAAAGGGTGAATAATAGGCATAAATCGCAAAAGAGTTTGGAAAACGCTGTTAAGTTGACCTGACTGAATGGGAATGCAGCCTCGGCGTAACTAGCTGTGTCCAAGCTGCACCAAATTTGACACTCCCCAAGTCTCCCTGTCTATCTAGCCAGAGAGAGAGCCCACATGGGGTGAGAGTGAAACAGACTTTCTTAAAAACACGTGCTCCTCGGGACTTCCCTGGCACTCCAGTGGTTAGGACCCCGCGCTTTCACTGCCATGGCCTGGGTTCTATCCCTGGTCAGGGAACTCAGATCCCACAAGCCATGCGGCCAAAAAAAAAAAAGAAAAAGAAAAAAAGTGCTCCTTTAATCCTCTTGGAAGTCTGAGAGCTATAAGGAAAAGAAAGGCAAAAGGTTTTATTCAGCACTAATGACACTGGGGACACATTTTGTCAGAATTCAGTCCAAGAAATGTCATAGTCTGAATGCCAGATCAGCAACCTAGAAAAAAATCACTCTTTCCTTTATGTTCTTTTCAGGCCTGTGGAGAACGCTAATGCCATCCTGTGATGGCTGGGGGAAGCCCGGCTTCCTCACTTGAGAGTGTCTTCACTCCTGACCCGCCAGCAGGGCCCAGGCCACCTGGGCCTTCCCCCACCTCTACCTCATCTCCCCTCTCACCTTCTCAGGCCCCCGTGGGCTCCAGCCAGTGACTGCTGGGTGGATGTGCTTGAGGACCCACTAAGGCTCTGGGAAAGCGGAGGAGGGAGGTCTGGGGGGACGGGGGCTTTGAGTTGACAGTTACGGCAAGAATTCATCTGGAAGGGGCTAGCAGAGGGCGGGGTGCTGGTCACCACAGGCCCAGGCTTTCGCCCCTCTCTTTCTGAGACAGTTGTCTTGTGACTCAGCTCAACAAGGAGGGAAAAACCATCTCTCAAGCTTGGAGCTTGGTCTCAATCCAAAGCTACTTACAACAATCTTGTTTTGACTTTTGGAGCCAGAGGTAATGCTAGACTCTCAAGTTTAGTCGGAATGTTTTTATCAGCTCCAGTGAATCAACCCACCGCAGTGGGACATCCGGACGCCCAGCCCAGAGACAAAGCAAAGGTCTGATTTGGTGGTTGAGGCTCGGGTATAATAAGCAGACCAAAAGCTTTAAAGACTGTCTCTGCTTCAGCCATGTGATCTGGTGAAAACCCACAGGAAGTTCAGTGAACAGATGTAGGGCTCAACTGCAATAATTTTATTACCACAAAAGTTCAATGGAGTTTTCCCCCTTCCATCATTATATTGATAGCATCAGAAACTCTAGCAAGCCCCTGGCATGTTTCCAGAAAGTTTAGTGCAATTTAAAATCAAATAGCTATACAGCACATTACAAAAAATTCTTTCAAAGACCGTTTCAAGCCTCTGAACAGACAAGTGATGGGTGATGGTCAGTAGTGAGGCAGGCCGGCACTGCTGGGAGAGGGCGTGGGACAGGATGGACGAGGTGAGTTACTGCTGGCAGCACACACGTGGGCTGTGGTGGGCAGGTTCCATGCAGATGGAAAGTACCCTGTTTCAAGCTTCTGTCATAAGATATCCAGGTAGGCATTTGCATGCAATTATTTTATCCACAGGTGAATTTGGGATGAGCCAGTTTCCCTACCATTCCTTCCCTCATTTACTCTCACTGTGTAAACGCTTGCTCTTCAGTGATGGGTCCTTAAACTAAACACTGGTAAGAGCCAACTATATACGAAGCATTGTGCTTGAGGCCGTAGAGGAAAGAAAGAGGAGTAACTGCTGCTCCTCTAACAGGGGGTATAATTTAGCAGAACGAATAAGAACAGTGGGAGCATGACACAACATGGAAGTGCACTGCCCCGGAAGGCTGCTCTCCCAGGCAGACTGGCCGACACTGGGGTTGGAAGACTGTAGGTGGCTTTGAACAGCAAACTCTAGGAGAAGCATCTGTCTGTGTGAT
The DNA here is from genome assembly GCA_004363435.1 of Platanista minor. Classification (NCBI taxonomy): domain Eukaryota; kingdom Metazoa; phylum Chordata; class Mammalia; order Artiodactyla; family Platanistidae; genus Platanista; species Platanista minor. Next base: position 31,089 of record RJWK010005957.1, read on the forward strand.
CAGTTCAGCTAAATTGAGCTTCCCTGGTGGTGCAGTGGTTAAGAATCGCCTGCCAATGCAGGGGACATGGGTTTGATCCCTGGTCCGGGAAGATCCCACACGCCGCAGAGCAACTAAGCCCGTGCGCCACAACTACTGAGCCTGCGCTCTAGAGCCCGTGAGCCACAACTACTGAAGTCTGCATGCCTAGAGCCTGTGCTCTGCAACGAGAAGCCACCGCAATGAGAAGCCCACACACCGTAAGAAGAGTAGCCACCGCTCGCTGCAACCAGAGAAATAATTCAGCTAAATTATCGTCTGAACAGGCCTGATCTGCAGGCTCTGCTATGTATGATGGAATGAGCTGCAAATGGATCAAATATTATTACTTACTTGACAGAAAGGAGATAAGCACTGGCCTATGAATAACAGCAACACTGAATGTGGAGCAGTCCCGTTTTATGCAAATCAGTTTCAAAATTAAATTCAAAATATAGAAAATTATAAAGGGCCATTGATTAAAAGTTACAAATGAAGAAATACAAAGCTAAAGTTAAGAAGCCCACCATCAGGTGGCTCAGAAGACAGTTACAATACCTTGCATATCTAAGAGCACGATGGCTGGCTGGGCAGCGGGGACCCCAGGGGCTCCGTGGGAAGTAAGTTACCACCAAGAAGAGAGCTACAAGGTGAGTGGACACCTGTCCTGAAAGCTCAGGCCAGGCGACCACCTCTGAGTATTACAAGTGACACTAATGATGTCTGTGACCAGTGGCAAAAAATAAAAAAACAGAGGAAAACAGAGGATACAACAGAAGGTTGAACCCACACTTGTGATGAGCTGTCCACCATCATGCCGTCAGCCAGAATCAAATGTCCCTGTTAGACCCTTCTCTCGCAAGTCCAGGTGAAGGTGGGTCATGAAAAGGAGGATGTCTTCAGTTTGAAATTTCTCTCTCTTTTCTGGGGGCTGGTGGGGCGGCCCAAAGGAGAAGGAGGTAAGGGCAGGTTCTCCCGCCGCAGGGGAAGTTTGAGAAAAGCCTTGACAGGCGGGTTATGACCTGTGGGGGAGGGACTGGGGGCAGGGAGGAAGCTGGCATTGCATGGGGAGAGACCCCTGTGAGCCAACAGCGAGGCTGATGGCTCACCTGTGGGCCTGGCGAGTCGTGTGGGACCAGCGCCCAGGCTCGAAGGCCAGCAGCCGGGGACGCTGCGGGAAGGACAGCGCGCAGACAGGGAGGGGCCTTGAAGGCCGGGACAACAAATGTCCATTCGGTGAGCTTAGAGTTGAGAGAATAGGTACGCTGCGGTTAGAAATGTCTAATTTAAAAGTCATTAGTTCAGGCTTCCCTGGTGGCGCAGTGGTTAAGAATCTGCCTGCCAGTACAGGGGACACGGGTTCAAGCCCTGGTCCGGGAAGATGCCACATGCCGTGGAGCAACTAAGTCCGTGCACCACAACTACTGAGCCTGCGCTCTAGAGCCCGCGAGCCACGACTACTAAAGCCCGTGCGCCTAGAGCCTGTGCTCTGCAATAAGAGAAGCCACTGCAATGAGAAGCCTGCACACCTCAATAAAGAGTGGCCCCCGCTCACCGCAACTAGAGAAAGCCACGCACAGCAACAAAAAAACAAAGAAGCCAAAAGTAAAAAAAAAAAAAAAAAAAAAAAAAGTCATTAGATCTGAGATGGCAGTGGAAATTGCCAAGTGTGTAAACTCCTCAAGAAGACTGAGCTGCAGTATTGGGTCAAAGCCCCTGTTTTGAAGGCAAATCAATTCCAATTCAGAAGCCTGGGAAGAGGAGACCGTTTTGATTCCACGGTGGCAGATGAAGGGCAAAAGTAGAGGATTTACTGGCAGAACTTCTTGTGCTGAAAGCGAGCCCAGAGGGGGAGCCACAGATAATTGGAATTGCTTGCCCTTCCTGCAGCGGGCTCATTATTTTGGACAGGACTCAGATACCTGGCCAAGAGAGTGAGATGTCAGAAAAATAAATGCATTACTATGAAATAAAAGTCTAAGTAGAATATAAGCTCCATGAGGGCAGGGATTTTTTTTTTTTCTTCCCCACTGACGCATCTACCAGTGCTCAGAGTATTGCCAGGGGCTTAACAGATATTTGTTGAGTGAGTGAATAAAGGAATGAATGAACAAAGCGGTAAAAATTGCTGTTTGTAGAAAAACTCAGAGTTACGGGGCGGGGGGAAAACGAGTTGGGAAAATTGAGTCCTGCACTGGGTGAGTTAGTGGAATAACTGCCCAAATTTATTTGGGATAAAACGAGCCAAGCTAAGCCCATGTCACTTTGAGAAGCAAATGAACTGACTTATGGGGATTTGGGGGCAATACTTCAAACCTAATGGATTAACTTACTTCTCAAATTGCCTGTTCTCCTCACTTACCAGCCACCGTCATACTGTCACTTACCTGTCACTTACTGTCACTTACCTAGGAAAATCAGATCCCGAATAATGGATGACATTAATCTAGATGGTGATGGTCATTTTTTATATTTCAATATATCTAATTATGGAACATAAAGTGAGCTCATGCACTAGTCATGAACTGATGTATAATATGTAAACAAGTTCCATTTTTAATGAGTCCTTTACTTTCTACTCTTGTCCAGACTGTAATATGTTTTTTTTAAAAAAGGGGAGGATGTGGCCTCAAAATGTAACACATTAAGTCCTAACTACCGTGTCTGTGACAATATTTCTTTACACTAATTTTTTTTTCAGATTAATATGTGAATTAAGTAGGAGTGGGAGATGCAGATTTGGAGAAAGATTCTGAATCATCTTTAGGCAAATTCTGGCAAAGCAAGGATCTCTGCCATGTATGAAATGTCCATGCTGGGAGTTACAAGTGGGTGACTTGTGGCGGGTATGGGGGCAAGGGCACATGAGAGGCTTTGCTGGCACGCCCCTTCCCAGACTGATGTGTCTCTGACTGAAGGAGAGTTTGTGTGATTATATCAGGCGAGAAGACAGCCTTTGCCACAGTACGTCAAAGCGATATCCGGGAAACAGAATTCCTACTAAGACAAACGCACACATAGGAAGTTGTCTTTGATTTCTTAAGAGTTATCTCCTTTGAACATTCTTAGGATTTATGCTATCAGCAAATGTGACAGTTTTTCAAGCCTTCAAGGGGGATCACCCATTCTTAGATCATGCCTTAATTATTCCTTAGCAAGAAGTTGAAAGGAGGCTCTGAGAATCAACATCCCAGGTATCTACTATATAAGAGGATTTTTTTCCTCTGCTTATGGAAAGAACAATCTATTCCCAGTGTTATATGAAAGCCTTGTGGTTGCTAAACCAATGATGTTTTCTTCAATCTACTTGGAGAGAATCCCACTTAAATCCCATGATTCTAAAGGTAAGCACTAAACAACATAAAGTTCAGTCTCAGTGCTTCCTGTGGCTGTATCTCCCAGTGATGCAAGCATGATCCGTGAGTGGAAGAGCCGGACCTGTGACTTCCTGTCAGATGCAACAGTCCTGGCCCCGTGGTTACTCCAACATGTGTGATCAATGAATTAAAAGCACAAAATTAGGTTTGTTTTCTTCTCTACAGTCACAAGGACTAACAAAGGGAATTAGGAAATCTAGAGGAAAAGGAACAGAAGCAGAATGCCCCAGATGATTCCTGATAATCCTATTTGCTGTTAGGAAGTGAGTCCACCTTAGATTTCACTCAGGGATGGTTATGTCAATGTCAGGCAAAGCAACCTAGAAGATGGGCTCCCCCAGCTTCAACTAGACAGGTCTAGGTCAGCTAGAAAAATTCGCACTACTTTCCTAAACCTTGACATTAAGAGATCCTGGAATCACAGAATATCTGCACTAGAAGAGGTGCCCAATTTTGAAAAGAAGGTACAAAAATGTACAAATAAAACCACAAAAATCCTTAACAGTCGTTAAGTCCACCACGTTAACTGGAATTCATATTAAATGACTAGTGTGTAAGTTGATTTCTTCAAGAAATTGTTCTAAGATAGGGAACACATTCATTACCTCAGCCCAAAACGCCCTCAGACTCAGGTTCGTTCCTTTTCGGGAAACAGGTGACACTTGCCAAAAAATTAAAAAAAAAAATGCTATTGATAAAATAGTTGTGTTTTTTATCCGCTTGAAGCCAGTAAACATATTATTCAATGATTCAAAAGCTTGATTTGGTGTCATGCATCACACTGTAAGATATCGTTCTCACTGTGGTCTTTTTTCTTTTTAATATAAATTTATTTATTTATTTATTTATTTATATTTTATCTTTGGCTGCGTTGGGTCTTCGTTGCTGCACGCGGGCTTTCTCTAGTTGCGGTGAGAGGGGGCTACTCTTCGTTGCGGTGTGCGGGCTTCTCATTGCGGTGGCTTCTCTTGTTGCGGAGCACGGGCTCTAGGTGTGTGGGCTCAGTAGTTGTGGCTCACAGGCTCTAGAGCGCAGGCTCAGCAGTTGTGGCAAACGGGCTTGGTTGCTCCGCGGCATGTGGGATCTTCCCGGACCAGGGCTCGCACCCGTGTCCCCTGCATTGGCAGGCGGATTGTTAACCACTGCGCCACCAGGGAAGCCCTCACTGTGTTCTATTTGTAAAATAGTTATCAATTGTGAAACACTCAATTGGTTGAAAACCTCAAGACAGGAGATAAGCAATGAACGCATCAGAAAGAACTAATCAAAGCAGTTTGTCTAATTTTTCTCAGGGAAAACATGAACAGGTCGAAGCAAAGACAGAGCAAAGTGGGTGGTGGGGTACATCACCGAAGGGCAGGAGGTGGAATGAGAGAAACACTAGCACAATAGAGTTATGTGATTTGAGAACTAGGACCAAAAAAGAAAACGAAGGGGAACCAACCTACCTGACTATATATTAAACTGTAAAGCTAAAATAACTGAATGGTGTAATACTCCTCCCTCTAATTTGGACCATCACAGGTGTATATAATTTAGAATTTATACCTGCTATGTTATAATCACAGAAGAACTAACTAAAGAGCTGTGTAAAATATCTCATCTACAGAATACAGGATACATTTTATTTTATAGTTTAAAAAAAAGTGGTTGCGATTTAAACTTCCAAAAGTTTTGAGTTTGAAAGTTTACGATTTCGAAATTTCAAAATACGCACAAGTACATGAAAGGGCCGGAGGCTCTCACGTTCACCAGACTTCTTCCCCCTCTCTTCTCACTCCATCTTAATCAGTTAACCAATCTGTTATGTGGAAAACACTGTGGGGTATGGCAAGTATAAAGCAAAGTTCAGACTCTCAACGGGCTGAAAATCTAGTAAGGAGACAAAATGTAAATGTACAAACTAAACATTTAAATATCAATCTCACTGTTAAATACCCAGAAGAGTGACACAGAGAGTGAACTACTGAAAAGTTTTCAGCAGGAAGAGATCAATAAATCTGTCCCGTCTGAGACAGTCTTCATGGAGGCAGGGGGACGGACCTAGGCTGTACAGGCATGTAGAGAAGGGGCAAGGCAGCCACTTCAGGCAGGGACAAGCAAGGCAAGAATGAAGAGTGGGTTCAGGGGCTGGGGGGCAGACAGCAGGCAAAGGAACATGGGGGTAGGCAGTGAGTGCTGAGGTTCTTAAGGTGGACTGGGCTCAGAGTTTGAATTGTACTTTATTCTTCCTGGACTCTTCAGGCATCAGGGTCTCAGGCTGTGAAGAACGTAAGAAAAGTGGTGAAGTTTATTCAAATGACTGGGGGTAGAGGTGGCAGTGATAACGGTGATATATACGTGTTGTGTGTGTGGGTGACATTTCCCCCAACAAACTACACCCATTCCCTCTCACCACCCAAATTCGCGTTAGAGAAATGAGATCCACAGACCAGTAGCATCACCATCACCCGGGTAGGCACTTGTTAGAAATGCAAATTCCTGGGTCCCAAATATTCTGTGATTCAGGAAGGAAGAAGGGAAAGAATGACCTGAGAGAAAAAAAATTTCAATTCTGGAGGAGCCATGTGTGGGAGTAAAGTGCTCACGAATCGGGAAGGGTGGAGACTGCAGAATGGCAAAGGCATCCCAGCACAGAGGGTTTGGAAGGACTCAGACACCATCTTGACAGCTCCCTCAACTGGCATGTGGGAAACTGAGGCTTACAATTAACAATCATTTATTTCAGGTGGCACGACTAAAATGTGGCAGAGACCTAACAAGAAATAAGTATTTTGGGCCACTGGTTATGCTGGCCCTAAGACACAGACAGAAGCTGGGAACCATCTGTGTGAAGCTTGAAAACAAAGTGAAGGTAATTAGGGAGAAATAAAAGGGAAAGGATGATTAAAAAAATGGTGCTTCAAGACGATCTAGTAAGTGCAAATTTTGCTAGGAGTTTCCTAGTTCCACTAGTATGCAATCATTTCACAAATAACTAATGGCTCTTGGGTTACTGCTGTCTTCGATGATGCTGACGTTAATGGGAGACAGATTCAGAATACGAAGTGTCAAGAGCTCTTTCTAATCCACAGTAGTATCATTCTCTTTGGCTTGAAGTTCTAAATAGGTCATGTAGGATCCTCCTCGTGGCCCATCTTCTTAATAGCTCAGTGCCATGTGCACAACTCCCCCAAAGTGCAGAGTGGCCAAACAGGCAAATTGTTCATGGGCTTTGGGTCGATAATTTTAATTCCATTACTTGGATAAAGGTCTCCCTGCAGTGAGAACAGGAAGGCAAAGATTATGACGAGCTGAAGAATGGAAAAGGCTAGACAAAGAAATGTTTCCCTCTAGGGTTCCAAGAAGTACCCTGGGAGGGCTTATACAGAATGAATGAACCAGCGGCCAGTGGCTGACTACTAAGTAACAAGCACCCCTGCCCCCCCCCCCCCCCGCCCCCACACTCCCCGCCAGCCAGTGATTGCGCTGGTGCTGGCCCTGCTGTGAGGGTAGGGAGGGACTCCCAGCCCAGCCAGCAAATGAGAAACGCGGAGGGAGGGAGGGGGCTGAAGAAGACGGCAGAGTTTCCCAAGTCACATTCCCATTCCAGTCACATTCCCATTTCTTCAGCTATCAACCTCTGTTCCCACTTCCCTGAAATAGTGGCAGGACCTTTAAGACAATTCAGAGAGACCTGACAGCCACACAACAGGCTCAGGGTCCTTCCTTCTTAATTCTAGCACCACAATGAAATAGAACAACTAAACAGCCCACTAAAGAGAAGGTATTTTTATTGTCAATATTATGGCAGAAAAGAAAAATACTTCAAATTCTCTGCTTTCCAAAACCAACACAGAGCGAGAATACTAAACAAGGCACAGGTGATGTGATCATAAATCAAATATGACCTGGATCTCAGATCACATGCCACTGAGGAAGACACTCACGGAAAGCTAATGAACGTGAAGATGTTAACACTTGGAAGCTGAAACACAGATCAAATCTTCCATTTACAAAAGCCTATTCTTTGCCATTCATGAATGCTGCTTTTACCCTTTCCTATATCAAACAACACAGGTTTTAAGTTTCATGTCTTAGTGTGTTGTTAGAAGTTTAAAAACTGGCCCCCATATCTAAAATAGAGTATTGTGCAGGCTTCAGGGCAGGCTGGGAATTTAACTGCACTGGTATAAATGCATGTGACTTCAATTTTTTTCCCATAATTTTCTTATGAAGGGAATGTTTTACAACTTTATGAATAAGCAATAACACTGCAGGCAGATTAAAAAAGAAAAGTATGCTCAGAGGTGGCAAAGCAGTGGTAATAACCACCAGGATCAGGAGGCCCAGAAAAGAGTGACTCTACACGCTGTGAAGGGGGCTGCTCCCGGAGCCCCAGGCTTTCCGCTGGCACGGCTCATGTCCTGGGTCAAAGCATCACATCTACCCTTTCACCTCTGTACAGTCTTGAAAAGGGGTATTTCGCAAACTGGAAATGTAAAATAAAAAGGACTGTCCAGGCTTCCCTGGTGGCCCAGTGGTTAAGAATCCACCTGCCAATACAGGGGACATGGGTTCGACCCCTGGTTGGGAAAGATCCCACATGCCGTGGAGCAACTAAGCCCACGTGCCACAACTACTGAGCCTGCGCTCTAGACCCCGCGAGCCACAACTACTGAGCCCACGTGCCACAATTACTGAAGCCCGCTTGCCTCGAGCCTGTGCTCCGCAACGAGAAGCCACTGCAACGAGAAGCCCACGCACCGCAACGAAGAGTAGCCCCTGCTCGTCATAACTAGAGAAAGTCCGTGCATAGCAATGAAGACCAAACGCAGCCAAAAATGAAAGAAAGAAAGGAAAGAAAGGAAAGAAAGGAAAGAAAGAAAGAAAGAAAGAAAGAAAAAGAGAGAGAGAGAGAGAGAAAGAAAAAAAAGAAAGAAAGAAAGAAAAAGAAAGAAAGAAAGAAAGAGAGAGAAAGAAAGAAAAGAAAAGAAAAGAAAAGAAAAGAAAAGAAAAAAAGACTGTCCTTTGTACATGGAGGCAGTAGTCCCGGCCCTCAGCCTCGTTAATGCAGATCCTTTTAGGTGTGCGTTTTTCTCTGATCCAGCCACATACCTTCACCTGGTTCCTCTCAGGAACACGGGCGTAGGATTCAAAAGGGACTGGTTTCTTTACTGGCTTGTGGCCCCAGAACAGGAACGGGGGGACCAGGTAGCGATAAGCGACTGTCATGAAACCTTCTAACCCACGGCTTTCTCAGCTGTCCCCAGACCCCTTCCTCCACACTTTCAAGAAGATGGAACTTCACCCTTCGTCTGGGCCCTCACACTTCTGTCCACCACTAAATGACACTATTTTTTTTTAAACCTTATAAGGATGCAGCCTCTTCTGGAATTCCTCTGATTTCAAAGTTTCACTCTCAAGTTCTTGAAAATGAGGGCAGTTCCTGAAAGGCAGGCATAGCAACCGAGGACAAAAGAAAAATCATAAATTGTTTATTGGTCAGAACTGTGCTAAAGATGCTGCAGCTGTATTTAGGCCCCATTAGGTGCAAAGCAACCTGAATAAAAGATTCAAATGTGTTTTGAGCTGAATGGGAATTCTAAAATTGAGGAAAAAGAGATAAATTATCTGCAAGTCTTAAATAGCAGGACATGTACCCAGAGGGCCAAAGACCTGGGGATGATGGTGGTCAGAGAGAGCAAGGCAAGGAGGCTGGGAGTTGTGCTTGTTCCCGTTTTCTCCGCGGCAGTGGCTCTGTGTGCTGTGGGGACAGGCAGAGGCGGGACAAATGCAAATACCACCTGAGGGGGCCGGCTGGGGCCTCGGGGGGGCGGGGGGGCGGGGGGGGCCCGCCCTCTGTCATTCACAGTCTGAAAGCCTAGACTGGGCCCGGCAGGTCATTTGGACTCCGGTCCCTTTTAATCCCCAGCTCAGGCAGACTGGAGGTTGTAAAAGGCAGGCAGTTGGTACTTAATGCTCCTCATGGCAGTGGTCATACCTACCAATTATTTGAAACTGAAATAAACACTATGATAAGGAAGCATAAACCTTTAAGACTAATATGTCTCTCTCCCATCTAGGCTCTGACGGGTATAATGGAGGGAAAATTCAGAATGTCTGAATTTTAGGCTTGGCTCTGACACTAACAAACTTGGACAAATAACGTCACCCCTTTGACACTTAGTTACCTCATCTGTAAACCATTATTGCTGATGAGGTCTGCTCTGCCGGTGGCGGGGAGCTGATGTTTAAGTGACTCATGCGGGGCTGGGGGCCCAAAAAGGGCCAGGCAGGGCTGCTGGGCCGATCCTTGCCTCGTCCACAGAAGCAATGCCACAGAAGGGCCATAAAAGAGCCTGTCTCCTGCCCTGTGACAAAGGTCACACAGTCAAAGGAAAACTGGGAATAGAGGGACCCCTCCCTTCTCCATTTTGCTCAGTTGCTTGGTCTGTCTATCTATTTTTCAAAGCAATGCCTCAGAAGGCAAGTAAAACATCTGTAGGTGAAGCATTTGAAGATCTGTAGTCATTTCCAAAACATGACAATGGTTTACGAGAAGGAGTCTTATGCTTTATAACACAGGCTCTAATTATTCCAAATTTACAAATTTCAATAAAGAAACATGCATTGTTGGGACTTCCCTGGTGGTCCGGTGGGTAAGACTCCTCACTCCCAATGCAGGGGGCCCACGTTCGATCCTTGGTTGGGGAACTAGATCCCACATGCATGCCGCAACTAAGAGAGGTCTGCACGCTGCAACTAAGAAGTGCGCATGCCGCAACTAAAGATCCCACATGCTGCAAGGAAGATCCCGCATGCTGCAACTAAGACCCGGAGCAGCCAAAATAAACAAATAAAAATGAATAATAAATAAATATTAAAAAATAAAGAAACATGCATTGCTTATCTCTTAATTTACTTTCAGGGACTAACCATGGATAACTCAGTTTGTTATACACTGCAAGCATGAACATTAACTAAAATTGGAATTTACCTTGAAAATATTCCAAAACATTTTAAAGGATATTTCTAAGGGCAATTCTAAATTTAAATAATCAGCATACTATATTTTAGAACTTGGAATATAGGGAACACTTAAATAATAAAACACTCTTTTATACTTGGGGTTTATTTAGAGAAAGGAATGTAGAACATATGTTTCATTTTCTTAAAAAATCAAAATTTGGGATAAATAAGAAAACAAGGTAGAACTATAAATTTCCCCTAAAGAGAACTATTGTATGCTCAGCATGAAAGGGATGACATCTGAGTTCCGGGCCTTTAAACTACTGCTTTACTTTCTTAAGGAAGAGAGAATGTTGTGCTTTATTGCAAGTAATTTACACTGTTGATACATCTTGCACCGTTTCTCCACCCCAGTGAACATACAAAACACTTTCTGATGAAGGATGTTAAGATAAAACTTCTGATTAAATCCCTCTTGTAAGGTGACCTGTTCACCCATGCATCCTTCCTTCCTTTGTGTTAATATTTACATTTTAATCAAAACCACCGATGATTTAACAAATACGGTATTTTAACACAATGGTGGATACAAAAGTAATGGTCTCCTTTGCCATCTAGCTGATGGGTCTGCATCATCTGTTGTGACTATACCAAGAGCCCAACCAAATGGCTGACTCCTGTCTGTTTTCCTGGTTGTTCCTGTGGTCAGAGCTGCAGCAATGCAACGTGAGGCACAGATGGCGGCCACATAGTGCTGCCATGAGTGCGCTCGGCTGGGAGGCCAAGCCGAAGGCTTCCTCAGTCCCAGCCAGGGTCCAGCGTCTCCCCCAGCATTTTATTAGAGATGCCCACATACACAGCAGTGGAGAGAATAGTGTGCCCTGGGCATCACGGTCAACTTACGGTCATTCTTGCTTCAGCTACCTCAAACTTCCCTCCTCTGAGTTATTTTGACGCCAGTCTTATAATTTTATCCCTAAATATTTTTTCTTTTTTTTTAAAAATTAATTAATTATTTATTTTTGGCCGTGTTGGGTCTTTGTTGCTGCACACAGGCTTTCTCCAGTTGCGGCGAGCGGGGGCTACTCTTCGTTGTGGTGCGCTGGCTTCTCATTGCGGTGGCTTCTCTTGTGGCGAAGCACGGGCTCTAGGTGCGCGGGCTTCAGTGGCTGTGGCATGCAGGCTCAGTAGTTGTGGCTCGCGGGCTCTAGAGCGCAGGCTCAGTAGTTGTGGCGCATGGGCTTAGTTGCTCCGCGGCATGTGGGATCTTCCCGGACCAGGGCTTGAACCCGTGTCCCCTGCATTGGCAGGTGGATTCTTAACCACTGCACCACCAGGGAAGCCCCTTTATCCCTAACTATTAACCTGTATATTATCAAACAGGTAAGAACCTTTTGCTCTACTTTTAAGATAACCCAAAATTAAGTCACAGAGTGGTCCTTAGTATCATAAAAGTATTTGATCAAAAATATGTCATATAGTCCCTGGGCTCAAGTAATCTTAACAATTACTTGGACAGTTAAGATGAATGCAAATGAAAAAAAGAAGCAGTAAAAAGCAATTCTCCAACATACCATATTGTTAGACTAAGCAATGTACTAATTGCCAGTCCTGACTTCGATGGATTTTAGGATGTGCACAAACAATCCAAGTGACCTCCTAGGTTCATCTGCTTCCTCTGCTTTACATAAACCATCAGCCTCCGCCAAAATGAACTCCCTGAGGTCCTCTGCAAACTCCAGGCAATACCACTCTCCACGCTGCTCCATTTCTGAGACTGCTCTTTATAGCTAAGATGTCCTTTCCACCACATTATCATTTCCTACAGAGCTGGCTCAAATGTTTCCCCTCCTTCTCAAAGTCCTTCATGGTCCCCTCCAGTGCTCGGTGTCTGCCTGCCCACCCACAGGCATCTGTCTGTATATCTCCCACAAGGTGCCTGGACTGGATACGGGTTTGTATGTGGTTTTCACTCGCTACCGGATATAAATGTTTTGAAGGCAGGCTTTGCTGAGTGAGGAACGTACCCACCGGTCAGGAGCTACGGAGGCTTAGGAGAGACACAGACTCTGTGCATGAGGCTGATGCAACGGTGTATCTGAGTAGTCCTGAAGGAGAGGGGAGAAGTGGGAAAGTATTCCAGGCAGAATTATTCAGAAGCCTGGCCAAACAAGAAAAAGGCTCGAACCCTCCCATATATTGACCCCTCTGAGGAGCTCCTGGGTGTACCTGAGGGCTGCATCAGCAGTGATGAATTCTGATCATGGGGGACTTCCCTGGCGGTCCAGTGGTTAGGATTCCGCACTTCCACTGCAGGGGGCTAGTGTTCGATCCCTGATTGGGGAACTAAGATCCTGCATGCCATGTGGCAAAAAAAAAAAAAAAAAAAAAAAAATCTGATCATGGTTCTCTTTGGCTTAAAGAAGATCCTTGATGGCTTCTCAATGAAAACTACTGCCATAGAAGACACCGAAAAGAAAAGACAGAGACTCTGCACCAAGGTGTTTATAACCTACACCTGGAGATAAAACATCTATAGAAATAACTATAAGACAAGGTAGAAGTGGTAAGTATCATGCGAAGTATACAGATAAGCAAATTATGGGACTCCAGGGAAGGGAGAAATTACTTTAAATGGGGGCATCAAGAAAGATTTCAAGGAGGAGGTGGCAATTGAGTGGTCTGTACACAATGGGTAGAAGCCGGGCATGTGAAGGTAGGAAGAACGGCACTCGGGGTGGAGGGGTAACAGAAGAAAAGGCATGGAGGCAGAAAAGCACAGGGTGCCCAAGGACCAGCCAGTGTTCAGGCTGTTCAAAAAATGGGGAATAAGAGTGCGAGTGATGTGAAACAAAGCTTAAAGGCAGGTTTATGGATCCTTACTGAGCCTGGTTCTAGACTTCAGTCTGTGCAAAAGGAGCCACTACGCGTATGTGAGCAGAGCAGTGACCAGGACCTGAATGCCTCTGTGGGGGATCACCTGGGAAGCAACGTGACCCATTTGATTGAGGGGGGGTGGTGAAGCAAGCCCCAGGAGGGGAGAATCTGGGTGACTAGAGCAGGGGTCGAGGCTACGGGATGAGGGCCTGAACCCGAGATGACAGTGGGAACAGCGGAAGGGATGAATAGAGGAGCGGGGATGGGGGGGGGAATGTCACCCGGGTGAGGGAAGGAGGGAGGCTTGGCCACTCTTCACGGCTGCCCCTCCCCAGAAAGGGAGATGAGCGCTCAGAAGTGACAGATCCAGAAATAAATCCAAGAGTCTCCTCTGTTGATGATCCTACGTTGAGTCCAATGACCTTTGTTACTTTTGTTTTTCACTAGAAACAAAGGAGCAGACAAATAAAATCCGGTTCCATCCTCCGTCTGGCTCCATTCTAATGAGTCTTTATCTTTGTGATATGGTTTTTTCGAGCCCGAGCCCAGTTTGCCTCTGGGAAACGGTCTCTGCGCAGCTGACTTCACAAAGCCTTTATATTTAGGTCAGCAGTAGCTGCTGACACCAGCCCCCAGTCCCGAAAGCTTCACAGATTAAGCACGCTGTCTGGAAGGGTTTATCACCATTCTGATTCTCTGGCCTCTATCTTTGAAAGTTAGAAAAGGGAAACAGAGCCTAGAAGGAAGTCGCCGTACCTATTTCTGAAGGGAGATGTTTTCCTTAATATTGTCCATTTCAACCTTTGATCATCAGCCTGTGAACATTGAGAGCAGTAATGACAGCTTAGGAACAAGGAGAGCCTGGCTATGAACCACTAACTTTCTGGTTCCAGTTCAGGAAAATGCACCCATATCTAGCTCAGGTTTCAAGGACCTGTTGACAAATGTCCTGGTCAGTCCCCAGGCCTTGACTCTAACTAATTTCCAAGGCCTGCAGATGCACAGTGACTGATGGACAGTCCTCCTGCCGGAAGCCTGAGCCAGGAAACTACCTCCCACGTTTGGGGAAAAACAGCGAGCCCTGAAGGTTCCAGGGATGAGAGTTAAACTGGATTGGACTCAAGGTGCTTCATGGGACCCTGTTTCTCATGCTCGGAACACACGTGGATGGTCACGTTGCTTGACACGTGTTCTCCCCCAACTCTGTCCTTGAATTATTTGAAAAGAAAACAGGAGTCCTTAGGACACACTAGGGTCAAGGGTTCCAGCTTAGAAAAACCAATTCCAATGAGAGGTTCATCCTCTACACAAAGTTTAGGAAAATGTGCATGCAAATTTCATTCCCAGGATTCTGCCTCATTGCGTTTCCTTTTTTACTTCTGGAAATCAGGGATGGGAATGGAGTGGGTGACAGGAAGGAGGAGATTAGAATAAACTTGGACAGCCAGTAAGGTAACCTGCCTTCATCTAAGGGCAAAAGGTAACAAAATTCCCTTGTAGGAGCTTTCTGTATCTGGAATATTCTGTCATCATCAGTTTTTACTCATCTCTCATTTCCCCTTTCCCTAGAGTGTGACAAACTCTAGACTGAACTAGACCCCTACTAATTGGAACTTTCATGACAGCACAATTATTTTTAGGAAAAAGAAACAAGAGAATGAGCACATAGTAAGTTAAGAAAAAACACAACATACTTCCAAGGAACCCTCTCACTAAGATTATGATATACTCTGCACGATTTCTCACACCTTACACAGGCCTATACACGGAGAACTCACATTACAAGGGTGATGGAAACACAATAAGATTCTGAATTATCCACAAGAGATAAGAGCAACACGTTCCTCACCTATGCCTAAAGAACTTCCCTCTGAACTATAAAAAGCATTAGGATGTAAGTTGTATTGAGGGTGTAGATTGTAAGTAAATGAAAGACACTATATCACAGAGCCAAGAAGCTGAGTGTTGTGGTTTAGGACAGTTCCTGACCCAGAGGAGCCTCCGGTCTAGGCGACAGCCATGACACAGTGATAATTCAAGTGGGAAGGGCTCTAATGGCTGGGCTAACAAAGTGGTGGGGAAAGGCTTTGCTGAGGAGGTGATAATTTCTACATCCTGAGAGAAAGGAGTGAGTTTTGACAGGGAGGAAGCACTTTAGACATTGGGAAAAAATACAAATAGGATCATATATGCAAAAATAGCAGAAACTTCAGAGGGGAGAGAGTAAAACTGGTCACTCCCCAAAGGACTAGGTTTTTAAAAAATTTTGTTTCATATGTCTTATAAAAAGTTTATAATTTATAAACCTTTTATAGACTCTTATCATAAAATGGTATACTGGGGCTTCCCTGGTGGCGCAGTGGTTGAGAGTCCGCCTGCCAATGCAGGGGATACGGGTTCGTGCCCCGGTCCGGGAAGACCCCACATGCCATGGAGCGGCTGGGCCCGTGAGCCATGGCCGCTGAGCCTGTGCGTCCACAGCCTGTACTCCGCAACAGGAGAGGCCACAACAGTGACAGGCCCATGTACCTACTGCAAAAAACAAAAAAAAACAAACAAAAAAACAAAACGGTACACTTTATAAAAAAAAAGATCAGAACTGCAATGCCTAGAAAAGCAGCCTTTTAAGGGAGATTCCAGCTTGGAAATATAAATTCTCTGATTTCAAAATGGGATGTTTAATAAACCTAGTCAATAAAAATTAACTTCTGAGATTTCAATTATTTTAAATTACTCTTTTTAACTATTCTCCCAAAAGCCATTTATCATTTACAAAGAAAATGTCTTTGAAAATAAACATGTAAAAATTTACATCAAATATATAATTCTGAAAATAGATTAATTTTTGTGAAGTCCTCCATAACAAGCTCTATGACTTCACATTCCCTAAAGAAATTGTTAACAGTAAGAAATTTCACATTCACTTTTTGAGGGCCACTCTGAATTATTAGCTATGATCTGCTTCATGAAATACTACTCGAAAGTTAAAAATAATAAAAAAAACTATAGTAGGCTGATTGATGCAAGGGAATTTTTAGGCTTTGCACTCATATGCAGAGAAGCTAACATGTATTTGAGATCTCCAGCAAGAAGTGTATTAAGTTCTACTAATAAATCTTCTGGGACACCGTGTTCTAAATATACATTTTTCCTTTTTAGACTTCTAAATATGCAATTGAAATAAATTTAGTTTTAATTTTTCCCAAGTTCAAAACTGTAGTTTCTCTGTTTTTTTTTTTTTTGTTTTTTTGTTTTTGGCAGTAGGTATGCAGGCCTCTCACTGTTGTGGCCTCTCCCGTTGCAGAGCACAGGCTCCAGATGTGCAGGCTCAGTGGCCATGGCTCACGGGCCTAGCCGCTCCGCGCCATGTGGGATCTTCCCGGACCGGGGCACGAACCCGTGTCCCCTGCATCGGCAGGCGGACTCTCAACCACTGCGCTACCAGGGAAGCCCTGTAGTTTCTCTCTTAAAAAAAAAAAGCAACAACTTTTATTACGGAAAATTTCACACACACACACACACACACACACACACACACGTAGAATAGTATAATGAACCCAATGTATCTACCGGCTAGCTTCAAAATTATCAACAGCTTGCCCAAATTCTTATCCACCATATTTAAAAATATAACCACAGTAATGTGTCAGAATTGAAATAGTTAAAATAATTACTATTATATAATATTTATCAGTGTGTATAGGTCCCCAAATGTCAAAAAGGCCTTTTTGCAGTTGGCTTATTTGAATCAGGACCCAACGTCTACATATTAAATTTTTTCATTTTCATTCTTTCAAGTACTTATTAACCACCTGATAAGCATTAGGTGATGTGCTACGTGCTAATCCCAATTTTATTTACCAGTTTTATTTTCTCTTTACTTTCAAATGCTGTTTTGTAATTCAACCCTTGGCTGCTTTTTATCTATCTGGTATTAATCTGTAGTCATAACCAAGTATTGACTCTTAACAACACAGATGCCCAATTTCTATGGGTTGCTAAACTATAAAAATTATTTTCTCGGGCTTCCCTGGTGGCACAGTGGTTGAGAGTCCGCCTGCCAATGCAGGGGACACGGGTTCGTGCCCCAGTCCGGGAAGATCCCACATGCTGCGGAGAGGCTGGGCCCGTGAGCCATGGCCGCTGAGCCTGGGTGTCCGGAGCCTGTGCTCCTCAACGGGAGAGGCCACAGCAGCGAGAGGCCTGCGTACCGCAAAAAAAAAAAAAATTATTTTCTCAACTTTTAACTTACTTGCAGGATTGAAATTAGCTGCACTCATTTCTGAAAGTACTGAACTGTTTAAAGTATACTTAAAGTTACTTGCTTAATTCACTGCTAGATCAGAGAGACTAACTTAAAAATACAAATTGTCTGAAAGTGATCACAGGCCAATCACAAGCCTTGGCTTGGGGTTCTATGTACAGCACATCACTAAAATACCCACAGAAGACTTGGGCCTTTGTTTTAGAGAAAGAAGGGATATAATCTATTTTCCCATTCCCATTTGCTTTAAAACCATTAACTCTCAAGTCCATACATTCATCATAATACCCTCTTCTAACTCATACTGGCAAGGCCATCTTCCTTTTTTTTTTTTTTTTGTGGTAAACAACATAAAATTTACCATGTTGACAAATTTTAAGTGTACAATTCAATACTGTTAACTATATTCACATTGTTGTGAAAAAGATCTTAAGAATTTTTTCATCTTGCAAAACTGAAACTCCATACCAGTGAACAAGTCCCCTTTTCCTCTCCCCGCAGTGCTCGGCAATTACTGTTCTCTGTTTCTATGAATCTGACTCTCTTAACTACCGCATGTAAATGGAATCACTTGTTTTTTTGTGACTGGATTATTTCACTTAGCATAATGACCTCAAGGTTCATCCATGTTGTAGCATGTGACATGATTTCTCTCCTTTTAAAGGCTGAATAATATTCCATTGTACGGGCTTCCCTGGTGGTGCAGTGGTTGAGAGTCCGCCTGCCGACGCAGGGGACACGGGTTCGTGCCCCGGTCCGGGAAGATCCCACATGCCGTGGAGCGGCTAGGCCCGTGAGCCATGGCCACTGAGCCTGTGCATCCGGAGCCTGTGCTCCACAACGGGAGAGGCCACAACAGTGAGAGGCCCGCGTACCGCAAAAAAAAAAAAAAAAAAAAAAAAATCCATTGTACGTACAGGCCACATTTTGTTTACCCCTTTGTCCACCTTTTGGCTATCATGAATAGTGCTGTTAGGAACAAGGGTGTGCAAATATCTCTTTGAGATCCTACTTTCAATTCTTTGGGCTATTTACCCAGGAGTGGATTTGCTGGAGCATCAATGGTTCTATTTTTAATTTTTTGAGGAAACTCCAAACTGTTTTCCATAGTGCTTGCACCATTTTACAATCTAAAGGTTCCAATTTCTCCACATCCTCACAAACATGTGTGTTTTTTTTTTGATAGTAGCAATCGTAATGGGTGTTTTTTTAAATTAAAAATTTAACAAAATTTCTACTACATGTTTCATAGTAAAATAAAATATATTATTCACTGAAGGAAGATTTTAAAACAGGGATTTAAAAGATTATCATTAGCTCCACAATCCAAATACAACAACTGTTAAACATTTTGATATATATTCCTCAGCCCCCCTCTTTTATTCTGTGGGCAGAGATCATATTTTAGGAGAGGTAGACAATTTGATTTCTATATGCAAATGGAAATGGAGAAGAATCTTACATATTGATAAAAATATTTTTACCTTCATTGAAATCCCCTTGTTTAACATTTCTGTGACTTACCATACTTTACTCATTTTTAAAATAAAGGAGTCTTTGGGGACTCTCTCACTTTTTTTAGGCTTTTCTATTATAAAATATAACACACATACAGAAAAGTCCACCGACACAAATACATGACAACTGAGTTAGTACCAGGCAAACACTCCTGTTTCCACCGCTCCATCTGCAGAAGGACACTCCCACAGGATCGCTCGTTACCGCTCTCCTGACTTTGATGGCAATCACTTCCTTGCTCTTATACTTTTACCACCTACACCAGCATTCCTTATCACTATCGTTGAGTTCTGCCTTTACTTTAACTTCGTATTAATGAAATTATACAGTATATACCCTTTTGTGTCTGGAGTCTTTCATTTAGTGTTATATTCGTGAGGTTCATACACAGTGGACTTGCTGTGGTTCACTCATTTGCACTGCTATCCAGTACTCTATTGTTTAAACACACCACAATTTTTCAATTAATTCTACTGCTGATGGACACTGGGTTGTGTCCAGGGTTTGACTATTATGAACAATGATGCTATGGCCATTCTCATACGTGTCTCCTGGCATGCAAGGGCATGCATTCACGTTAGGTGTACACCTAGGAGTGGAACAGAGTGTACATTTGTTCAACAGAGTGTACATTTGTACACAGGCCAAACTTCTATTGAAGGTCTTCAATAACCACATCGCCCTCGTCTACTGCTTTTCTTATTCCTGATCCTGCCGCTTTATCAAACCCTCAATGGAAACTGTCAAAGCTTGTCAGTGGCCATCACACTTGCATCCTGGCCAACATGGCCTCCTGGAACAGACTCATACCTTCCCATCACATTGCGGTGAAGACACACGCGGTGAGTGCATACTGTATGCAGGGCCGCAGGCTGAGTGTTGGGGAAATAAAAGGTAGATGACAGGTCCTGGACATCAGATGTTACAATCGAGTTGGTAAAAAAGGCAGAGAGATAAGAAGGGAAGTCTTAACAGAGGTGGCATGCACTAAACAGCAAATAATCAGTGTAGATGATGAGAGCTACAGAAGTAGAGGAAGGAGTAGGGTGGCGTGTGAAACTCTTGGGGAGGAGACCTGATCTTGGCTGGGCCTTGAGGGAAACGCAGGACTGAAACGAGCAAAGGCCGTGGTTGGGAATGTTATGTTCAGAGAACAGGGAAGGATGAGTGCTTTCCTGAAACAATGATCCACATACCACATTCAGGTCCACAGGGGTAGAATCTGTCTCTTAAATGGCCCGTTAAAGAGTAAACTTGCAGTTACATAAGATATATAACATAATAAGAAAGTGAAAGTCTGCCAGTTAAAAACATTACATTTAGTCACAAGTGTGCATTCAAAAACAACTGCAAAATGCAGTACTAAAAAATACTTGTGGTACTAGAACACGGAGCCCCTGATGCCTAGCCTGAGAATGTGATCCCTTAAGGCCTAGACAGATCTGCGATGTCACTGTCGCAGGCCACGCAGTACTCTGAAAGTGGACCTGTAGTAAAGACATTCTGTTGGTCATAAGGAAGACAGGTCAGGGAAAGAGTATTTGAATTAACACAAACACATCATCAACAGCAAGCACAAACTCACGGTGTCATCTTTCTATATAAAGCACAGCAAGGAGCCAATTACTAGGACTGTAATAGCTAGATTTTCAAAAATTTTGAGGCTGCTTTGATGGATGATTTAGCCGATGTTAGGAGTTCCAGTGCCCCTTGAATGCAGAGAAGTGTCACATAGTACACATGGATCAGGAAACCTGGCTCTGGGCCTGCATCTGCCCCTGCAGCCTTGTGACCTTGGGCCATGAGTCAATTCTCATTTTCTCTATTCATAAAAATAAGGGGGTTGAAACAGGGTTTCTAAATGATCTCTTCTCTCTCCATTCTAACAACTAAATGCTGAGGGAAGGCATATTTTTTGGTCCACTTCCTTAAGAATGAGAAAAACTCACCCCTGGCTCCTGTGTATCTTTCCTACAAATCCTAAGGCTTACAAGAGAGAAAGGGCACAGTCTGATGCTGTTCCTGAGTAATGAAGGCACTCCAGAGAATATTGTTTTTTAAATCATTTGAACACAGTTTTTGTTACCCTGGGCTGCTGGAAGTGAGAAGTGTAAGACAAATCAAAACAACCAGAGAAATGAACTCTGGCACTTGGCTGCTTTTGTTACAACTTAAACATCACGTGCAGCTCTCACAGGCCGGGGACAAGAGTGGAAATTTAAAACAAGGAAGTGGCTTCTCCTATTTCTTCTCCGGGAGTGATTCCATTCCAAACCGTCTTTTTTTATTCGACTGGAAAGTGGTACACTTGTGAGATAGAGTCAGGGCCAACTCTAACAGTAAATGTGCATACAGCTGCATGGATTGATAGGTCTTTTCATAAATACTTCCACTAAAGTGTCTTTTTTTTTTTTTTTTCCACTGTGCCGCACAGCATGCAGGATCTTTGTTCCCCGACCAGGGATCGAACCTGCACCCCCTGCTTGTAGTCTTAACCACTGGACCGCCAGGGAAGTCCCTAAAGTGTCTTTCAAAAGTACTGGAATCAGGGAAAACATCTGTAATACCAGGTTTTTAGTTTTTTTATACTGAGAATACCACGTATACCGAGGAAACATGGGCAAAACAAAATAGTAGTACAATAAGTTGGCTATGGAAAGAACAGAGCTTTAGAGTTAGATAACCTGGCTCAGCTTCACTTCATAACATGGAACTTTCTAGATGGAGTGATCTGTGAGTTAAATGAGATAACTTAATCCTGACATAGCTATTGGTGTGATCATAAAAAATGGTGTCTAACCTGTAAATTATTATAAATCAAATCACTTAACTATTTAAAAGAATTTTAAAGTTACTATTTAAGAGGATCTGGCTATGATTCCTTCCAAACTAAAATATCAGAACAACCAGCCAGTTAAATAAAATCACTCAGGAATTTATCTGTTTTGAGAGTTCAGACTAGTGACTTGAGCCTTCTTTGGGCTTAGGTCAGTGATGTGCTGTTCTGAAAGATGAGCCCTTACGTTTCTCAAAGACAGAGATGATCTCAACTTGATATCCTATAACTGCCCCACCTTTTCCTCGGGGTCATGACCTCTATGGACTTGGAACTTCTCCGATGAATAGTATATAAAAGTTCATATAACATAAAGAAAAGTAAGATTCACATGTGTTGTTTTTCTGTTCCTTCCCTTGTTATACCAGGACAAGTGGCCCTTGATTTTCACTACTGTTAACGTACTAACTTGTGGAAGTTCTTTTAAGTTGTGTCTTCTAATCTGTCATAGACTTGAGAACCAGATGGCCAAGCTTGTTAAGATCGTGGATCAGGCTGTGAGCATGTGAGCAAAGGGCTTGTGGCCTCTTCCTAGTAATAAAGTGCACGGAATTTGACTGTTTAGAACTTACAGCTCTAGTTCTTGGTTTTGTTCTAGAAGAGCAAGGTTGATAGACAAATGGGAAAATGATATCGGCTAACAATTACTGAGAGCTTACTTTGTGTTAGGAACTTTGCATTCACTGTCTCTTTTAATTTCCCCAGCCACCTCAGGAGGTCAGCAAGGCTAAGAGACAGACCTACCCTGGAGGTGAGAAACTGATGCACGGTGAGAGTTAAGTAACTTGCCCGAGACTACGCAGCTGTGGAGACGTGATTCACTTTTAAGCCCTACAGCGTCCTGCCTGCCTCTCCATTTATATGCTTCAGGATGCTGGGGTGGGGTCCGTATTCTGTTCGTACCACTTCTCATTGCCAGTCAGGGAGATCAAGGTATCTCAAAGCCCTTCAGGGTTCGAGCTGTCTCTTTCCTTTGCCGTTTGCATCGCCTAATTTACTTAAGATTCCTCATTTGAGAAAGAATAGTCGAGCAGCTTTTTTTTTTTTTTTTTAATCATTTTTACTGGGGTGTAATTGCTTTA
>RJWK010005958.1:0-53888 GCA_004363435.1 Platanista minor
GATCAAGGGATCAATCCAAGAGGAAGATATAACAACTGTAAATATTTATGCACCCAACGTAGGAGCAAATCAATACTTAAGGCAAATGCTAACAGCCATAAAAAGGGAAATCGACAGTAACACAATCATAGTAGGAGACTATAAACACCCCACTTTCACCAATGGACAGATCATCCACAATGAAAATAAATAAGGAAACACAAGCTTTAAACGATACATTAAACAAGATGGACTTAATTGATATTTATAGGACATTCCATCCAAAAACAACAGAATACACATTTTTCTCAAGTGCTCATGGAACATTCTCCAGGATATATCATATCTTGGCCACAAATCAAGCCTTGGTAAATGGAAATCATAAAATGGAAATCATATCAAGTATCCTTTCTGACAACAACGCTATGAGACTAGATATCAATTACAGGAAAAAATCTGTAAAAAATACAAAAACATGGAGGCTATACAATACACTACTAAATAACCACTGAAGAAATCAAAGAGGAAATCAAGAAATACCTAGAAGCAAATGACAATGAAAACACGATGGTCTGAAATCTATGGGATGCAGCAAAAGCAGTTCTAAGAGGAAAGTTTATAGCAATACAATCCTACCTCAAGAAACAAGAAACACCTCAAATAAACAATTTACCTTACACCTAAAGCAATTACATAAAGAAGAACAAAGAAAAAACAACCTAAAGTTAGAAGAAGGAAAGAAATCATAAACATCAGGTCAGAAATAAATGAAAAAGAAAGGAAGGAAACAATGGCAATGGTCAATAGAACTAAAAGCTGGTTCTTTGAGAACATAAACAAAATTGATAAACCATTAGCCAGACTCATCAAGAAAAAAAGGGAGAAGACTCAAATCAATGGAATTAGAAATGAAAAAGGAGAAGTAACAACTGACACTGCAGAAATGCAAAGGATCATGAGAGATTACTACAAGCAACTCTATGCAAATAAAATGGACAACTTGGAAGGAATAGACAAATTCTAAAAAAAGCACAACCTTCCAAGACTGAACAAGGAATAGAAGATATAAACAGACCAATCACAAACACTGGAACTGAGACTGTGATTAAAAATCTTCCAACATTTGTTATAAAGCAGAGACTGACACCATTGTAAAGCAATTATACTCCAATAAAGATGTTAAAAAAAAAAAAAAAGGAAAAATCTTCCAACAAACAAAAGCCCAGGACCAGATGGCTTCACAGGCGAATTCTATCAAACATTTAGGGAGGAGATGACACCTATGCTTCTCAAACTCTTCCAAAATAAAGCAGAAGGAGGAACACTCCCAAACTTTTCTATGAGGCCACCATCACCCTGATACCAAAAGCAGACAAAGATGTCACAAAGAAAGAAAACTACAGGCCAGTATCACTGATGAACACAGATGCAAAAATCCTCAACAAAATACTAGCAAACAGAATCCAACAGCACATCAGAAGGATCATACACCATGATCAAGTGGGGTTTATCCCAGGAATGCAAGGATTCTTCAATATAAGCAAATCAATCAATGTGATACACCATATTAACAAACTGAAGGAGAAAAAAACATATGATCATCTCAACAGATGCAGAAAAAGCTTTCAACAAAATTCAACACCATTTATGATTTAAAAAACCCTCCAGAAAGTAGGCATAGAGGGAACTTACCTCAACATAAAAAAGGCCATATATGACAAACCCACAGCCAACATTGTTCTCAGTGGTGAGAAACTTAAACCATTTCCTGTAAGATCAGGAACAAGATAAGGTTGTTCACTCTAACCACTATTACTCATCATAATTTTGGGAGTTTTAGCCATGGCAATCAGAGAAGAAAAAGAAATAAATGGAATTCAAATTGGAAAAGAAGAAGTAAAGCTGTCACTGTTTCCCGATGACATATTACACATAGAGGATCCTAAAGATGCTACCAGAAAACTACTAGAACTAATCAATGAATCTGGTAAAGTAGCAGGATACAAAATTAATGCACAGAAATCTCTTGCATTCCTATACACTAATGATGAAAAATATGAAAGAGAAATTAAGGAAACACTCCCACTTACCATTGCAACCAAAAGAATAAAATACCTAGCAATAAACTTACCTAAGGAGACAAAATACCTGAATGATGCAGAAACATATAAGGCACTGATGAAAGAAATTAAAGATGATACAAACTGATGGAGTGATATACCATGTTCTTGGATTGGAAAAACCAACAGTGTGAAAATGACTATACTACTCAAAGCCATCTACAGATTCAATGCAATCCCTATCAAACTACCACTGGCATTTTTCACAGAACTAGAACAAAAAATTTCACAATTTGTATGGAAACACAAAAGACCCCGAATAGCCAAAGCAATCTTGAGATAGAAAAACAGAGCTGGAGGAATCAGTCTCCCAGACTTCAGAGTACACTACAAGACTACAGTAATCAAGACAGTATGTTACTGGCACAAAAAGAGAAATACAGATCAATGCAACAGGATAGAAATCCCAGAGATAAACCCATGCACATGGGGTCACCTTAATTTTGATAAAGGAGGCAAGAATATATAATGCAGAAAATACAGACTCTTCAATAAGTGGCGATGGGAAAACGAGACAGCTACATGTAAAAGAATGAAATTAGAACACTCCCTAACACCATACACAAAAAATAAACTCAAAATGAGTTAAAGACCTAAATGTAAAGCCAGACACTATAAAACTCTTAGAGGAAATTATAGGCAGAACACTCTATGACATAAAACACAGCAAGATCCTTTTTGACCCACCTCTTAGAGGAATGGAAGTAAACACAAAAATAAACAAATGTGACCTAATGAAACTTAAAAGGTTTGCACAGCAAAGGAAAACATAACGAAGACAGAAGGACAAGCCTCAGAATGGGAGATAATATTTGCTAATGAAGCAACAGACAAAAGATTAATCTCCAAAATTTACAAGCAGCTCGTGCACCTCAATATCAAGAAAACAAACAACCGAATCCAAAAATGGGCAGAATACCTAAATAGACATTTCTCCAAGGAAGATATACAGATTGCCAACAAACATATGAAAGGATGGTCAACATCACTAATCATTAGAGAAATGCAAATCAAAACTAAAATGAGGTATCACCTCACACCGGGCAGAATGGCCATCATCTACAAATCAACAAACAATAAATGCTGTAGAGGGTGTGGAGAAAAGGGAACCTTCTTGCATTGTTGATGGGAATGTAAATTGTTACAGCCACTATGGAGGACACTGTGGAGGTTCCTGAAAAAACTAAAAATAGAACTACCATACGACCCAGCAATCCTACTACTGGGCATATACCCTGAGAAAACCATAACTCAAAAAGAGTCATGTACCACAATGTTCATTTCAGCTCTATTTACAATAGCCAGGACATGGCAACAACCTAAGTATCCATCGACAGATGAATGGATAAGAAGATGTGGCACATATATACAATGGAATATTACTCAGCCATAAAAAGAAACGAAATGGAGTTATTTGTAGTGAGGTGGATGGACCTAGAGTCTGTCATACAGAGTGAAGTAAGTCAGAAAGAGAAAACAAATACCGTCTGCTAACACATATATATGGAATCTAAAAAAAAATGGTTATGATGAACCTAGGGGCAGGGCAGGAATAAAGTCACAGATGTAGAGAAAGGACTTGAGGACACAGGGAGGGGGAAGGGTAAGCTTGGACGAAGTGAGAGAGTGGCATGGAGTTATATAAACTACCAAATGTAAAACAGATAGCTATTGGGAATCAGCCACATAGCACAGGGAGATCAGCTCGGTGCTTTGTGACCACCTAGAGGGGTGGGATAGGGAGGGTGGGAGGGAGACACAAGATGGAGGAGATATGGGGTTATATGTATATGTATAGCTGATTCACTTTGTTATAAAGCAGAAACTAACACACCAATGTAAAGCAATTATACTCCAATAAAGATGTCAAAAAAATACTTAAAATGCAATTAGTCAACATGAATTAAGTATAATTTTAACAAACATTTATAAGCATCTATTATATGCTAGGCACCATTCTAGGTGTTTAATATCCACTCCATGCCTAGAACTATTCTAGTTTTTTTTGAGCATGAAAGAAAATTCTTAATAAAGGCCCCTTTCCTAGATGATACATTGCAAAGAACTCAGTCGCACCTTTTTATTAAATCAGCCAAGTCATTTAGCCCAATCTTTCTTTGTCTGTATTTCTCTAGTGCCACTAAAAAATTGCCTTGTTTGGGATTTTGTTCTTAAAAAAAAAAGATTTTGTTCGGTCTGTAAACACCAAAATTATCATTAATACACTAAAGCTTTCTTTGTGGTATTTTACAAACCTCAAACAGCTGTGACTTTTGTTAAAAGCTTTAATCTTTCCATTAATATTTGTACCTGATTAAACTTCAATACAGGTGCACATGGCTTAGAATCACACTTTTATATTTTGCATGCAGATTAGTGGCATGGGAATTTGCATAAATTTGTTATGCACTGCTGCAAAAGTGAATTCTCAAGCAACTTTTATTTTTATCTAATCAAATCACTGCTTAATGAAAAAACGATTGACTGCTTTCAGAGGTGCACTGAGGTACACTCTGGGGATCAGGGCATTTACAATTCAGCGGGGGTTCCCTGCAAGCATTTGACTCCAGTACCTCTCAAGTACTAGTGAAAACTCAGCCCTGCAAAACCAATCTGATCTACCCTGTTCATGGGGAGAGAGCTAGAGATGGATCTTTTTTTTTTAAATCCCTTTACAGAATAAAACACGTAAAAGAAAGTCAGAGGAGGTCTGTAGCAGCAGCATCAATACTCTCAGTTAAAAGCATACTTTTAACCCACAGGGAGGCTTAACAATCACTCTCTGTCCGAAAGCAGATGAGCTTTGGTAAAATGGAATGAGAGACTAGAGGGAAGAGAAACCATTCTTTTTTTAATTTCCATTTTTCGCATTCTTTCTGATCCATCTGGCTGTTACCATCCTACTTTCTGGTGTGAGGGGATCCAGTCACTCTTTGCTTCTATGTGAGCAGTTAATCACAGTCCCACCAAGGATGGTAAGTGAGTACAACTAGTAACACCACTCTGCATGTATACACTGCTTTATACTTTTTAAAGTGATTCCATGTATATTATGTGTGAATGATAACTCACCTACATCCAATGAAGCTTTCAAATTAATTCTAATGGCTAAATCTAGATAAAGAAATACAAAGTAAAGTTTTAAAAGGCAGTGGGAGGTTGAGAGTTTTGAAAAAGAGAGAGATCTTGATACCATTTATTGGTTTTAACAATAGAGTAGTGCTCAATAAATGTTCTGAATGAATAAATTGTACTGTGAAGTTCATGGCGCACATATGAGGTTCTCAACACTTGTTGAATGAATGAATGAATAAGTAAACAAACAGATAAACAAACAGCATATATTGTTCAGCCTTATAGTCTGAGAATGGTAGATCTGCCATTAAAAACCCACAAAAAGATAAGTTACTTGATGAAGGCCACACAGGAGAATTAACCTACTATGCTTTGAGAAGCCTGTCAGTGTTGTTTGGATGGCCAAAGCCTCCCAAGAGAAATTTGCATAAACAAAAAGTAGACATAGAGATTAATACATAAATAAAATTTGAGACCATCCTTTGATTTCCTGAATGATAGAGAAGGTAATCTAAATAAAATATTTTATAAGTATTTAAATGCATTCAAAACCAGCCATAGTTCATAATATTCTTCCTTTCCAAAGTACAGTCACTCTTTCTATTTTCTCCCCAAAACAATCAAGACTGCTTAAAATGTATTCAGCCCACATTTCTGCCTCCCACATATCCCAGTTTCACCCTCTCCTGTCTCCTGACCCCATCTCCACCCCAGCCACTGACCCCTTTGTGTACAGCAAACACATTCACTCATTCAGTATCCTGCATTCTAGTTCTCAACAGAGAGTATCTCCCAACCCAAGAACCATGCACTTGCCCTATAGTTAGTTTAGTGGGTTATCTGTCTGCAAGTAGGTGTTAATGAGGCCAAAGCTGTTTGTTTGCTTCCTGCATAGGCTTGGATTCCTCTGCTCCTCTCTCCAGTATGGATCTGAATCTCTGAACTTCTGTCATCAGCCATCTTAAAAATATGTGCCTTGGGTCTAAATAGCAGTAGACAAGAGGGTACCATTGGTTCAGCACAATTTATCCAACGGTTGGAAGATAAGCACACTCTCTACAGAAAGGAAGTCTGTAAAGTTATCTGTATATGAAAGACTTTGTATACTGTGTTTGCACAAGATTTTCTTTTGCCCACTATTTTCAAGCCCAATGAAGCAAGCAGCAGGATCCTTTTGAGCCTCGGGCTAAAGGAAAGCTCAGAGTCTCTTAATTTTCCAGAAGGCACAGAGAAGTACCAAATGACCATAAGAACTCTCTTATAGTCCTAAAATTTTACGCTGTGTAACCAGAGAGCATTTGAAGTTTCTTTGAATTAATGATAATTTAAAAAAAATTAAAGTGGTCATTATTATTATATAAGCCAAAGTGTTTACTTTCTCTCCATTGCTCTACTGTGGTTTTCAATCAGAGGGAGGTAAACTCTGAGCTCGAAAAGTGTTCTTTAAAAGGCTCTCTAAACCAATTTCAATTACCTTTGTGTAAGAATAATAAAAATGTTAAAAAAAAAAAAAGGATTCTGAAACCAATATCAGAAGAGGCAGAAAAAAAAGTCTGAAGAAAACAAGTGGCTTCAAAGAGGGAATATAAGAGCAATAATAACTTTGAAAAGTGTATTACTGTATATTTAAGAACATTGAAAACAGCCACCCAAAGTAAACACAACCACTCAAACTGAGAGTAAATACACACACACAACTCATTGCATTTCAATGTCAATTAAATCGTTTAATGAACCATGCCAGCTACTACCCAACCTTTTAAGCTGGTCTCAAGCATATTCTAAGCAGAAAGTAATTTGTCTATATTTCTATAAAACTTATAAGCAGAATAACAGGCTTCCAAGCAGGTCAGCTGGATTTCAGAAGAGACACTTAGAATTGGCATTGAAATGTGTTAAACTGAGGTTACATTTTTTTTTTTTTTGGAAATTCAACGGTTACTTCCATATCTCCTACTTGCCTTTGAAATCTAAAAGTGAATTTTCCTGCTAGATTCTGTAGCCATATCAAAAGACGTTTTCCCTTGCTTCATGGATGCTCCATCACCCTGGGTCAAAGTTCTTCCTTGGGGGTTAGAAACAGTTAAGCATCAACAGTTTAGGGTTAAAATGTCGGATGCACCTTCTGAAGTGGTGAGCAGTTAACCTGAACACATGCCTTTGGAATGTCAACCAAAATCTCAAAGCAATGAATGACTTGGTTTACTATTAAAAAAAATCAACTATGTGTTCTGACTATGAACTTGGCACGAGGCTCATTTTCTCAGTGCTATTAAATAGATGCTTACTGAGTGCCTACTAGGAGCCAACTTAGTGTTACTGTAAAATTCAAAATAAATCTAAAAGTGAGATCCTTGCCCTTGAGGCATTTACAATTGGCCAAAGAAACATAATTAGTTCACATGTTTACTAACCCACTCAACCTTTAATGAAATGAAAACATTGTCTAAGTGGCCTCATGATTTCTTTCCTTTAGGCCACTAAACCTCACAGTTATTTACTTCAAAATATATCCCAAATGTAAGGTCAATGAAAGCCCTGAGGAAATAGCAGCAAGAACTTCCAAATGCTTATAAAGCAAGAAAAATGCTTTTTAAAAAGTAGTTGGCCCTTTTGTCTCATCAAATAATATGAACCTAACTCATCGTTGCCATGATTATTTTGGCAATAAGCAGATTTTGTGGTTAGCAGGCTCAGGAGTGTTGCTTCAGTTTTTAATTACACAAGCTGTCATTAAATTGCTTGGTCTCCTCATCCACCCAGAATATTACCCTGTGCCTATAATTTATTTCAGAGATCTGTATTTTGTGATAGAGAGAATGGAAAATCTCTGGACATAAAGAGAAAATTACCTCTTACTGTTTCTTACCAATTGACTCAGTAGATCAAAATAGCTGTGCGGTGTCATGAATTACAGGTTTACAGGAATCTCACTATTTATCTGCCATAATATTTCATTATATAAAAGTGATTTTTCCTACACTGAATTTCAAAATTGATACTCCTAACTACAGTACTTGAAGATTACTCTCATAACTAAATAATTTAGTCATCCGTCTGTGGATGTTAAGTTATTTTGCTGATCCTCAGTGCTGAAACAACAAAAACAAAAAATTGTCCTTGATTTTGTTTCTTTGCCCCCTGGTTGACTTCTCATTTGACTGCCGTCAAAATGTGAAATGTTTATAAATACTACAAACAAAAATTTATAGATATTATTGCAAATGAATACTGCGGCTAGAGACACTAGGTCTACTTCCTATCCTGCTATACATTTTCCTTTAAATAAAAGTTAAATTATTAGATAGCTAAAG
This sequence comes from Platanista minor, assembly GCA_004363435.1. Lineage (NCBI taxonomy): Eukaryota > Metazoa > Chordata > Mammalia > Artiodactyla > Platanistidae > Platanista > Platanista minor. The sequence continues at coordinate 8,489 of RJWK010005958.1, forward strand.
GAGGCAGTCTTTCCTTAAAAAATGGCGAGGGCTTCCCTGGTGGCGCAGTGGTTGAGAGTCTGCCTGCCGGTGCGGGGGACGCGGGTTCATGCCCCGGTCCGGGAGGATCCCGCGTGCCGCAGAGCAGCTGCGCCCTTGAGCCATGGCCGCTGAGCCTGCGCGTCCGGAGCTTGTGCTCTGCGGCGGAAGAGGCCACAACAGTGAGAGGCCCGGGTACCGCAAAAAAAAAAAAAAATGGCGAGACTATTAATCCAATTACAAACATCCATCACCCTGTGCAATAAATGTGCTCCAGAAAATTTGAGTCTAAAATAAATTTTTGTAAATGGAATCATTTCCCCATTGGTTTATATTACAGTATTAGAGATTATTTGTTTTCATTTCTGGACTTTGGTAGGCTAAGGTGCTATAAACTACTGCCAATTTTTCTTGCCTCCATTTTCTGTCAATTACAGATTTATAAACAAATATTTAAATGCACTAGGGGAACTCTAATTTAAATAAATTATGTGGAAAAGTATTTCCAAAAATATGAAGAAGACTTCAGTAATGTGATCACTTGCACTACAACTAATTTATTTGGTAAATCTGGGTCTGACTGCAAAGGCTTTCTTAAAGGGAGCTACTGTACATGAAGGGAGAGCTACATGTGAGATTCGTATAAACACCCTTCCTATGCAGTGAAATCCACCTCGGGACACATGAGAATCAAAGCAGGAGAAGTGATCTTCTCATACAGGCCTGCTCTCTAAAGAGTTATGCACAAGGGCACTCAACTGGACACTGCAGTTTAATAAACCTAGAGTCACCACTGCAGATGTCTACATTAGCACAAGGTTTGAAAGAGAAGCAGATGGCTAGAAAACCCTTACTGAGATTCTCTAAAAATTTCCAAAGGTAGAACAGCAAGTAGCTTTTATGTATAAATGATGTTCACCATATGGTAAAGCATGACTTAATATTTTATATACAAATCAAATTATTATAGCTAGATTGAATAAAGTCAAGGCCAATTAAAAGTAGAGTTGAGTTTCCCTGATAAATATTCGACTATGTCTGGAGCAGTAACTCTAAATCAAGCTGTAAAAAGAGAAAAGAAAAAAAAAAAAGGAAAAGTAGATAGAATAAATGGATTTTCATAGTATCAAAGCCCTTAATTTCTCAAGTATGAATCCTAATTCCATTAAAGCTCAGGTTATTGCTTTGAAAATATACTTCGGGGAGGTAAATCTGACATTTCTAGGCAGATTAAAGATAATACAAAATGGACACTAATAAAACAGACAGCAATTTTCTGGTCTAATGTTTGAGGTCCTATAAAAGTTGAAAAATCTTCATAATACAAATTCATTTCACATGAAATGAGTAATGACTTTTGAAACCACAGTCTCCAGATCCTGGCCAGCAAGTCAAATACATTTTCTACCCAGTGACATCTTTACCTGACAAGTGACTGAACTACTCAAGTCACAGGTCGCTGATGACCAGCAGCCATATACCAGGACTTTGCAAGGAGGATGTTTATTGTCACTGGTGCAGGCAATAATAGATAATCAATAGATAACATAAGTAGTGACTGGTCTTATTGATCAAGAGAGGAGAAAAATATAGGTGCTCAAAACAGACTGCTTACAATCTGCTTCCTGCTGTTAGTTTCTAGTAAAATAATACTTTTATCCACTTCCGAAGACACTCTATCCAACAGGTGAAACAGGAAAGTACAATGTTCCTCACTACCCCACACTTAATAGTGAAGCCACACTTCACTATTAGCCATGACGAGATAAAGGTATACTGCATTACTTGGCCTAATTAGATTTATAATGCTCTAAAACAACAGGTGGGCTTCAACCTGGGGAAAAAAACCCAATAAATATCCAAATATACAGAATGGAAAAAATTAGGAGTGTATTATCATTTATAAAATGATTAAACATTTATTCAACTTTTGATTATTTATGGATTGTATGGAGTAGAATACAAGACACGTAAATTGTTAGAAGCAGCGCTATAGTTTAAATTCTGGTCCATGGAGCAAAATTTCACACAATTCTCTTTCTCCTTAGCCTTTGTTTCCCAGAAACAGGAAAACCCTCTCTATGCATCCAACCCTCTCCTTCACATAGTTGATTGGGAGCTACCTATATGGTTAAGAGCACCTTTGAATTAAACATATGTCAACATCTCTAAGAGTAAGATCAGTGGCTCTCAAACTTTAGAATCATATGGGGAGGTATTTAAAATCTTGATGCCCAAGCCACACTGTATATTAATTAAATCACAATCTCTAGGGGGTGGACCCCAGGCACTAGTATTTTTTAAAACTACCCAGATGATTATACTGTGAAGCCAAGTTATCCTAGGAAAATACAGCTTAGTTAAAAAAAAATAATTCCACATTTTCTTTTCAGAAACACATCTCTGCTTAAAGTAAAGAAACAAAGAAACAAGCCAGGACTTCCTGGGGATTTTCAATGAGTTGTTTCTACCTTTACCACCTGCTGCTACTGAAGTCAACAAACCAAAAGGTCTGCTTCCTGAGGGTAGGTGCTTCACAGAGGCCTGGCCTCTGTGTAACCTGGACTGGTGCTACATAAATAGTGCCAGGTTGGAAGCTAATGTAACATCTTCTCCTATCTGGTCCTTGGAGGCTAATGTAACATCTTCTCCTATCTGGTCCTCCTCCTTAGTCATATCATTGCTCCCGCCTATGACCCACTTTAAAATGTAATGGTGAAAAGCTTCTATATCACTGTCAGTTTCAGAAGAATGGAATGTAAAGCCAGGTTCCTAATCCTAGATCTTAAATTCATCTATTAGTTTACACCATGGATACCCATTTAGCTATATTGCTTCTTATTCCTTCCTTTTCATCCCTAAATGTACTCATGCTTTTCTTTTTGAGATCAATTCTGCAATAACTCCAAGCTAGCATGATCATACATCTTGGTTTACCCTCTTGGTCGCAGCATTATATTTTTTTCAGTTTTTTCTTATGAAATCTTTTAAACATACAGAAAAGTTGAAGTGATTTTATAGTGATCACCATCTAAAATCTGCCATTAGGGAATTCCCCGGCGGTCCAGTGGTTAGGACTCTGCCCTCTCACTGCCAAGGGCCAGGGTTCAATCCCTGGTTGGGGAACTAAATCCCACAAGCTGTGTGGCATGGCACAGACAAAAAAATAAAAATAAATTAAATTAAATCTGCCATTAATATTTTACTGTACTTGCTTTGTCACATATCAATTCATTTATCCTCCTCTTTCTACCCATCTATCAGCCCATCCTATTTTCTGATGCATTTCAAAGGAAGCCCACAATAATTATTAATGGTACCCTCTTTTACTCTCAGAAGTGTCCTGGTTTAGACAATAAGTGTGCTATGTGTGTATGATGTAGCTGTATACTTAGAGTGGTACTAGCTGCTATGGAAGCATCAAGACAAATACCTGAGCGAGTTTTGATATTCAACTTAAAGTCTATTTGAATGAGGTAAGTCAAGAAAGATGATAACAATGACTGAATGCTGATGGGTATTTTACTGCTAAAGGATGCTATAGGGTGAGAGCAAGCAGGAATAAACATGCGCACAGGAATAATCCACATGGCACTTTTTAGGAAGATCAGATTTCTGCTAAGCCTTCAAGGATGGGTAGAACTTGGATAGATAGAAACTGAGAAAGCATTTGAAGTGGGGAAGGGAGAACAACATACGCAATGACAGTGATAGAAAAACAAAAACAAAAGGCTACGAAGACCTAGCCAAAGGATTCATGAACTCATAAACTTTGCCTGATACCCAGGAATAATAAGAAATTTCTCATCTCTACTTGCAAGAATAGTCATCACATTGGCGGAAAGGGCAAGTCACTAACAGGTCTAGAGTGCCTACCCTGCCGGACACTACAAGAAAAACATCACAGACAGCAATGGTCATCTATTCACATCATCTGACATGTCTTTAGCATTCAGATGGCCCTTTTTTTTTTTAATTCTAACTTCTGCTTTATTTTTATTATTTATTTATTTATTTATTTATTGCGGTACCCAGACCTCTCATTGTTGTGGCCTCTCCCGTTGTGGAGCACAGGCTCCGGATGCGCAGGCTCAGCAGCCATGGCTCACAGGCCTAGTCGCTCCACGGCATGTGGGATCTTCCCGGACCAGGGCACAAACCGGTGTCCCCTGCATCGACAGGCAGACTCTCAACCACTGCACCGCCAGGGAAGCCCTATTTTTATTTTTTTAAACACCTTTATTAGAGTATTCATGTTTTACCATGGTGTGTTAGTTTCTGCTTTATAACAAAGGGAATCAGTTATACATTTACATATGTCCCCATATCTCTTCCCTCTTACGCCTCCCTCCCTCCCACCCTCCCTATCCCACCTCTCTAGGTGGTCACAAAGCACCAGGCTGATCTCTCTGTGCTACGCGGCTGCTTCCCACTAGCTATCTATTTTACGTTTGGTAGTGTATATATGTCCATGCCACTCTCTCACTTTGTCACAGCTTCCCATTCCCCTTCCCCATATCCTCAAGTCCATTCTCTAGTGGGTCTGTGTCTTTATTCCCGTCTTGCCCCTAGGTTCCTCATGACCATATTTTTTTCTTTTTTCTTAGATTCCATATATATGTGTTAGCATACGGTATTTGTTATTCTCTTTCTGACTTACTTCACTCTGTATGACAGACTCTAGGTACATCCACCTCACTACAAATAACTCAATTTTGTTTCTTTTTATGGCTGAGTAACAGTCCATTGTATATATGTGCTGCATCTTCTCTATCCATTCACCTGTTCGCAGACACTTAGGTTTCTTCCATGTCCTGGCTATTGCAAATAGAGCTGCAATGAACATTGTGGTACATGACTCTTGTTGAACCATGGTTTTCTCAGGGTATATGCCCAGTAGAGGGATTGCTGGGTCATATGGTAGTTCTATTTTTAATTTTTTACGGAACCTCCATATTGTTCTCCATAGTGGCTGTATGAATTTACATTCCCACCAACAGTACAAGAGGGTTCCCTTTCCTCCACACCCTCTCCAGCATTTATTGTTTGTAGATTTTTTGATGATGGCCAATCTGACTGGTGTGAGATGATATCTCATTGTAGTTTTGATTTGCATTTCTCTAATGATTAATGATGTTGAGAATTCCTTCATGTGTTTGTTGGCAATCTCTATATTTTCTTTGGAGAAATATCTATTTAGGTCTTCTGCCCATTTTTTGGATTGGGTTGTTGGCTTTTTTTAATACTGAGCTACATGAGCTGCTTGTAAATTTTGGAGATTAATCCTTTGTCAGCTGCTTCATTTGCAAATATTTTCTCCCATTCTGAGGGTTGTCTTTTCGTCTTGTTTATGGTTTCCTTTGCTGTGTTGCAAAAGTTTTTAAGTTTCATTAGGTCCCATTTGTTTATTTTTGTTTTTATTTCCATTTCTCTAGGAGGTGGGTCAAAAAGGATCTTGCTGTGTTTTATGTCACAGAGTGTTTGGCCTATGTTTTCCTCTAAGTGTTTGATAGTGTCTGGCCTTACATTTAGATCATTAATCCATTTTGAGTTTATTTTTGTGTATGGTGTTAAGGAGTGTTCTAATTTCATTCTTTTACATGTAACTGTCCAGTTTTCCCAGCACCACTTATTAAACAGGCTGTCTATTCTCCACGCTATATTCTTGCCTCCTTTATCAAAGATAAGGTGACCATATATGTGTGGGATAATCTCTGGGATTTCTATCCTGTTCCATTGATCTGTATTTCTGTTTTTGTGCCCGTACCATACTGTCTTGATTACTGTAGCTTTGTAGTATAGTCTGAAGTCAGTGAGCCTGATTCCTCCAGCTCCGTTTATATTTCTCAAGATTGTTTTTGCTATTAGGGTCTTTTGAGCTTCCATAAAGATTGTGAAATTTTTTGTTCTAGTTCTGTGAAAAATGCCAGTGGTAGGTTGATAGGTATTGCATTGAATCTATAGATAGCTTTCAGGAGTATAGTCATTTTCACAATATTGATTCTTCCAATCCAAGAACATGGTATATCTCTCCATCTATTTGTATCATCTTCAATTTATTTCAGGAGTGTCTTATAATTTTCTGCATACAGGTCTCTTGTCTCCTTAGGTAGGTTTATTCCTAGATAATTTATTCTTTTTGTTGAAATGGTAAATGGGAGTCTGTTCTTAATTTCACTTTCCGATTTTTCACCATTAGTGTATAGGAATGCAAGACATTTCTGTGCATTAATTTTGTATCCTGCTACTTTACCAGACTCACTGATTAGCTCTAGTAGTTTTCTGGTAACATCTTTAGGATTCTCTATGTATAGTATCATGTCATCTGCAAACAGTGACAGCTTTACTTCTTCTTTTCCGATTTGGATTCCTTTTATTTCCTTTTCTTCTCTGATTGCTGTGGCTAAAACTTCCAAAACTATGTTGAATAAGAGTGGTGAGAGTGGGCAACATTGTCTTGTTCCTGATCTTAGTGGAAATGGTTTCAGTTTTTCACCATTGAGGATGATGTTGGCTGTGGGTTTTTCATAAATGGCCTTTATTATGTTGAGATATATTCCCTGTATGCCTACTTTCTGGAAGGCTTTTATCATAAATGGGTGTTGAATTTTCTCAAAAGCTTTCTCTGCATTTATTGAGATGATCATATGTTTTTTCTCCTTCAATTTGTTAATATGGGGTATCATATAGATTGATTTGTGTATATTGAAGAATCCTTGCATTCCTGGGATAAACCCCACTTCATCATGGTGTATGATCCTTTTAATGTGCTGTTGGATTCCATCTGCTAGTATTTTGTTGAGGATTTTTGCATCTGTGTTCATCAGTGATATTGGCCTGTAGTTTTCTTTCTTTGTGAGATCTTTGTCTGGTTTTGGTATCAGGGTGATGGTGGCCTCATAGAAGGAGTTTGGGAGTGTTCCTCCCTCTACTATATTTTGGAAGAGTTTGAGAAGGATAGGTTTTGGCTCTTCTCTAAATGTTTGACAGAATTCGCCTGTGAAGCCATCTGGTCCTGGGCTTTTTTTTGTTGGAAGGTTTTTAATCACGGTTTCCATTTCAGTGCTTGTGATTGCTCTGTTCATATTTTCTATTTCTTCCTGGTTCAGGCTCAGAAGGTTGTGCATTTCTAGGAATTTGTCCATTTCTTCCAGGTTGTCCATTTTATTTGCATATAGTTGCTTGTAGTAATCTCTCATGATCTCTTGTATTTCTGCAGTGTCAGTTGTTACCTCTCCTTTTTCATTTCTAATTCTATTGATTTGAGTCTTTTCCCTTTTTTCCTTGATGAGTCTGGCTAATGGTTTATCAATTTTGTTTATCTTCTCAAAGAACCAGCTTTCACTTTTATTGATCTTTGCTATTGTTTCCTTCATTTCTTTTTCATTTATTTCTGATCTGATCTTTATGATTTCTTTCCTTCTGCTATCTTTGAGGTTTTTTGTTCTTCTTTCTCTAATTGCTTTAGATGTAAGGTTAGGTTGTTTACTTGAGATGTTTCTTGTTTCTTAAGGTACGACTGTATCGCCATACACTTCCCTGCTAGAACTGCTTTTGCCGCATCCCATCAGTTGTGGGTCATCGTGTTTTCATTGTCATTTGTTTCTAGGTATTTTTTGATTTCCTTTTTGATTTCTTCAGTGATCTCTTGGTTACTAAGTAGTGTATTTTTCAGCCTCCATTTGTTTGTATTTTTTGCAGATTTTTTCCTGTAACTGATATCTAGTCTCATAGCATTGTGGTCAGAAAAGATACTTGATATGATTTCCACTTTCTTAAATTTACCAAGGCTTGATTTGTGACCCAAGATATGATCTATCCTGGAGAATGTTCCATGAGCACTTGAGAAGAAAGTGTATTCTGTTGTTTTTGGATGGAATGTCCTATAAATATCAACTAAGTCCATCTTGTTTAATGTATCATTTAAAGCTTGTGTTTCCTTATTTATTTTCATTTTGGATGATCTGTCCATTGGTGAAAGTGGGGTTTGAAAGTACCCTACTATGATTGTGTTACTGTTGATTTCCCCTGTTATGGCTGTTAGTATTTGCCTTATGTATTTAGGGGCTCCTATTTTGAGTGCATAAATATTTGCAATTGTTATATCTTCTTCTAGGATCGATCCCTTGATCATTATGTAGTGTTCTTCTTTGTCTCTTTTAATAGTCTTTGTTTCAAAGTCTATTTTGTCTGATATGAGCATTTCTACTCCAGCTTTCTTTGATTTCCATTTGCATGGAATATCTCTTTCCATCCCCTCACAGATGGCCCACTTTTGTATGCTGGAAGAAATGCTAAGACAGATTCAGTCCTCATGTCAGAATAATATCTTAATCAGCTATAATGGTTCTTGCTTACTTAAAGCAGAGTTTGCCTTCTTTTTTTTTTTTTTTGATTTATTGGAAGCTAATCAATTGGGTTTGAATTGTACCAGACCGAACTTGTATGCATGAATAACTTCTTATTTCAGCGGTATCAAAATCCATAGTCATTGTATTTGCTACAGTCAGAAGCTCTGTGTGCCCATTTACAATATATTTTGCCACACCTCAAATAAATCCTTAATATACACATTGATTGCTTCAGTTTCTTTATATTCTGTTATTACAATGCTCTTTTGCTAGACTGTAAAGATCGTTGTTATTCTGTGACTCCACTTTCCTCACTCAAAGCACATTAAGGCACTTATGGCTTTACTAGGCTTTGAGCAGGTTAGAAGTACGATTGACTTTTGCCAAAATGAGAAATAAATGAAATGGTTCTGAATAAAGTAAATGCTGGTTTAACTTAAAGATCTCCTTGTTGCTCTTTTGAATACTCCTATGATTTCCGCTATGCCCGAACCACCAGATCTTGTGCATTGCCTGGATCTTGAATGCATAGTTATACTGACTCAAACCTTTGCACAGACCTCTGGGTTTAGCCAAAGCCTTAATTCTCCTGGTTCTGACCTCTTGTCCTGCCTGCATCACTGATCACCATCCACTGTTTCTGCATGCTACAAAATTTATGTTCTATGTTTATAGTGACATATTGTTCAGGCTAAGATTGTTAATATCATAATCACCAACACCAACAGCATAATTATTATGCTATTCCCCAAGAAGCTTTAGGCTGTTGGAAAGATATAGCCAGATTCTGAACACACTTGCTTGTTCTTGAGCAGTGGTTAAACTGTTTTTGAGGGGAAAAGTCTATTTTCTTAATTGCCTTAGGAAGTTACCTTTGCTTCTGGTATCATAGTGCTCCTATAAGATAGAGCACAGCACAAGAAAACTCAGAGGCCTAGAACTGTATAGTAACTTCACGGTACATACATTGTTTTGGTATCATATCGCTAAAATATATTTGATAATTGAAGAGTAAAAAGCACAGAGGAGAAAATAATTTCTGGGAATAACTGATGATAAGAGTGATCAAATTCTGGTTGTTTAAAATAGTTAAATAAAATTTGGCATGGGTATTCTAGTCAATTAGGAAAATTGACTTGAGCAACAAGTTCCACATGGAGGAGAAAAGAGTTATGATATAGGATCACTTCCCTGCCAGAAGCCTATATAATATATTGAGAAAGAGAATACTAACACATGAGAATTAACAGCTAATAATGGAAATTGTCATTACCATAAATCTGGAATCAAAATTGTAAGTGTTATAGTTCAGAGGAGATAACTGAGGGCTGATCTAGTCAAGAATGTCTTCATGGACAGCAAGGTTTGGATTGGGTCTTGCAGGGTTTAGTGTGGAAAAGAGGATAATTATTCCATCTAAGGAAAACAAGGCAAAAGGGAATTCACTGTGTTTCTAGGACAATGAGAAAGTTAGCCTAACTACAGCAAATGGTGTACGATGGGAAACAACGGTACGTGAGCATGTATACGGAGGGTCTTAGTCAAACTAAAGAAGTTTGACTTATTGTAAGAGGAACAAATCACTGAAGATGTTGAGGATAAGAACCTGACACAATGAAAGCACTGTTTGAGAAAGATACCAGAGTTACCAGTTATGCAAAGTCCTAGCCTGAACAACAGGCTCACACCTACTGACTCCAATTTAATCATATTTAAAAATCACAGATATATAAATGTGGCAGTCCTTGCAACTTTTGGCAAAATTGTCATTTCAGGCATGAGAGGTCAGTATACACAAAAAGTTACTATAAACCATGCTAACTACAATATATGTACTACATATTTACCCAGAAGACAGAAAGCAAAGAATGAATCAGTCAAGGGTAATGAAGCACAACATTATTGGCATTAAATGGAACAGAAAAGCAATGTTAAGAGGTAGGGAATCAGCTATTCAAATCTGGTTGAGCAGACAGAAGAAGTAGGTTATAGGCTTGTGTTCTCACCTCAACTCCTTATACTTGAACACAGTGCCATGTTATTCCAATTGTTACTAAATAATTCAGTTTCAGCCACAAAGAATGAACTCTCTAGTTCATTCTTGAATCAAAGATTTAAAAAATAATAAAAGTTAAATTAGAGGGGGAAGAAGCAGTAGCTACAATTCAGCTCATAACTAAAATGAACTTTGGAGAAAAATGAAAACTTTAAAATCGATTTTTTTAAACCAAATGCATAAATACAGGAACAGATTGGTGACTGCCAGAGGTAGGGGTGGGTGGGTGAAGGGGATCAAAAGATACAAACTTCCAGTTATAAAATAAATAAGTCCTGGGGATGAAATTTACAACTTGGTGACTATAGTTAATAATACTGGATTATATATTTGAAAGTAGCTAAGAGAATAGATCTTGAAAGCTTTCATCACACACACACAAATATAATTTGTAACTATGTCTGGTGATGGATGCTAACTAGCCTTATTGTGGTAATCATTTCACAATATATACAAGTATTGAATCATTATGTTGTGCACCTGATACTATTTTAATGTTATGTGAGTCTATCTCAATTAAAAAAATAAATAAAACAGACTTTCTTTCCCATCCTATATTTTAAAAGTAGCTTTGCATTTTGACAACAAATGGAGTATGACAATGAAAGAGGTTATTAGCATGAATCACTGTATTTATCTAGTAGGTCCAGAATTAAGCATTCCAGGCATTAAGCCAACATTATAAGGAGAGAAATAAAGAAATGCTATACTATGGTAATGTTTCCCTAGAGTATAAAAGAGTAGAACTGATACAAAGAGTACCAAATAACTTCAACTAAAATGCTGGCAAACTGAATCTAGCAATATATTAAAATAATTCTATACCATGACCCCATGGGATTTATCCCAGGGATGCAAGGTTGATTTAACATCTGGAAATCAAGTATTTTAGTACATCATATCAATAGAATGTTTAAAAATCACATGATCCTCTCAGTAGACTTAGAAAAAGTATCTGACAAAAGCTAACACTCTTTCATGATAAAAAATATTCAACAAACAAGGGATAGGAGGGAACTTCCTCAATCTGATAAAAAGCCTCTTTGAAAAAGCCACATCTAACCTCATACTTAATAGTGAAAGACTGGATGCTTTCCCAGTAAGATCAGGAAAAAGACAAGTATCTCTTCTCTTACCACTCCAATATTGTTACTGGAGGTTCTAGCCAGGGCAATAAGACAAGAAAAAAATTAAAAGTTTTAACTCCTTTCCAATGTGGATACTTTTCTCTATTCACAGATGACATTGTATACAGAAAGGAAATACTAAGGAATCCACTAAGAAACTGTTAGTACTAATAAATTAGTTCAGCAAGGGTACAGGATACAGGAACAATATACAATAACTAATTATTTCTATATACTATTGATGAACAATGTGAAAATGAAATTAAGAAAACAATTCCATTAACAAAAGCATAAAAAAGAATAAAATACTTCAGAGTAAATTTAACAAAGTGAAAGACTTATACAATGAAAACTACAAAACATTACTGAAAGAAATTACAGAAGATCTAAATAAATGGAAAATCATACCATAATCATGGATTAGAAGACAACATTGTTAAGATGGCAATACTAACCAAACTGATCTACAGATTAAGTGCAATCCCTATCAGAGTCTATGACAGCTTCTTTGTATAAATTGACAAAATTATTCTAAAATTCACACAAATTTGCAGGGGAAGCAGAACAGCCAAAACCATCCTGGAAAAAAAGAATAAAGCAGGAGGATTACACTTCCCAACTCCAAAACTTACTACAAAAAAGGGCAGTCAAAATAATGTTGTATTGGCACAAGGATAGACAAACAGATCAATGGAACAGAAGATATAGTCTGGAAATTAACCCATATATATATATAACTAAGTGACTTTTTTTTTACAAGGATGTCAAGACCATTCAACAGGTAAAGAAGAGTCTTTTCTACAAATGGTGCTAAGACAACTGCAAGACATATGCAAAAGAATGAAGTTGGATCCTTACTTCACATCACATAAAAAATTAACTCAAGGGGCTTCCCTGGTGGCGCAGTGGTTGAGAGTCCGCCTGTTGATGCAGGGGACACGGGTTTGTGCCCCAGTCCGGGAGGATCCCACATGCCACGGAGCGGCTGGGCCCGTGAGCCATGGCCGCTGGGCCTGCGCGTCCAGAGCCTGTGCTCCACAGCGGGAGAGGCCACAGCAGTGAGAGGCCCGCATACCGAAAAAAAAAAAAATTAACTCAAAATGGATCAAAGACCTAAATGTACGTGCAAAAACTATCAAACTTTTGAAAGATAACATAGGGGGAAAGTCTTCATGATCTTGTATTTGGCAAACATTCTTAGCTATAACACCAAAAGTATTAGTCACAAAAGAAAAATATAGGTAAATAGGACTTCATCAAAATTTAAAGGAGGACAGTATGGAGGTTCTTTAATAAACTAAAAATAGAGCTACCATATGATCCAGAAATTCCACTCCTGGCTGTATATCCAGAGAAAACCATAGTTCAAAAAGATACATGTACCCCAATGTTCACTGTAGCACTATTTACAATAGCCAGGACGTGGAAGCAACCTAAATGTCCAACGATGGAGGAATGGATAAAGATGATGTGGTACATATATACAATGGAATATTACTTGGCCATAAAAAGGAATGAAATAATCCCATTTGAAGCAACATGGATGGACCTAGAGATTTTCTTACTGAGTGGAATAAGTCAGACAGAGAAAGACAAATATCATATGACATCAATTATATGTGAAATCTTAAAAAATGGTACAAATGAAGTTATTTACAAAACAAAAAAAAGAGTCACAGATGTAGAAAACAAACTTATGGTTACCAAGGGGGAAATGGCGGGGAGGGATAAATTGGGAGATTGGGATTGACATATACATACTACTATATATAAAATAGATAATTAATAAGAACCTACTGTATAGCACAGAGAACTCTACTCAATACTCTCTAATGATCTATATCAGAAAAGAATCTAAAAAAGATTGGATATAGGTATATGTATAACTGATTCAATTTGCTGTACAGCAGAAACTAACACAACATTGTAAATCAACTATACTCCAATAAAAATTAATTTTAAAAAATTTAAAACTTTTCTAATTCAAAAGCCAGCATCAATAAAGTGAAAATACTGCCCATAGAATGAGAAAACACTTGTGAAAAATCATATATCTGATAAGGGACTTGCACCAATAATATATTTAGAACACTTATATGCCAAAAATAAAAAGGCAGATAATCCAATTTTAAAACGTGCAGAAGATGTGAACAAACATTCTCCAGAGAAGATATACAAATAACCAATAAGCCCGTGCAAAGATGCTCAACATCATAAGTCATCAGGGAAATAAAATCAAAACACAGTAAGACACCACTTTAAAGCCAGTAGGATGGCTAGAATCAAAAAGTTACATAAACAACAAATGTTGGTGAGAATGTGGAGAAATTGGAACACTCATACACTGCTGATGGGAATGCAAAATGGTGCAGCATCTTTGGAAAACAGCCTGGCAATTCCTCAAGTGATTAAAAAGAGTTATCATACGACCCAGTAATTCCATTCCTAGGTATACAAACAAGAAAGTTGAAAACATATCTGCACAGAAACTTGTACACAAATGTTTATAGTAGGATTATTCACAATTGCAACAGATAGAAACAACCCAAATGTTCATCAAGAGACAAATGGATAAACAAAATATGGTATATCTATATAACAGAATATTATTCAGAGAAAGGAATGAAGCACTGATATATATATGCTACAATATGGATGAACGTTAAAAACATTATGCTAAGTGAAAGAAGCCATTCACAAAAGCCCACATAATATATGATCTCATTCATAGGAAAGTAAAGACTATGGAAATCAATAGAAACCGAAAGTAGATTAATGGTTGCTTAGGGCCAAGTGTGGGGGATGAGGAGGTAGGGGTTGATAGCTAAAAGGTATAGGGTTTCTTTGTAAGATGACAGATATATTGTAATATTGACAGTGGTGACGCTTGCACATATATGTGACTATACTAAAACCCTACTGGATTGTAGACTTTAAGTGGGTGAATGGCATGGTATATGAATTATGTCTCAATAAAGGAGTTTTTAGGAAAAAACCAAATAAAAGAAAGCAACAAGTGAGAGCCACATCTGATTTTTCAGATAGTGTTGGTTGAGGGGAAGAATGCTGATGGTCTGTGATGGCATTTTTATGTAAGGGGAAAGGCCTCCTTTGCATTGCCCTGACTGAAGTGGGAATATCAAAACAAATCTTCGTTCTGTACAAAATCTGTCTTTAAAGGACTTCTGCAAATGAGTTGTAGAGCAAAATGTTTACCTAAAGTTACCATAGAAGAATTTCATTTAATCAAACTGTCTGTCTTCTTCCAGTCAAAGGCAAACAGGAAGTCATATTACTGCATTGAGTAATGCTTCTAAAGAGAACTAACTCATTCTAGGATGCACTTGATGCTAATGTCACACTCTTTTTACCCATTAAAGCAGTGGGTCACAATAATATATTCTAGTCTTTGGGTATCTACTGTGTCTGCAGTTTCTCTCTCTGCATTAGGGTAATAGTGGTTCCCGTCCCCAAGATGGCTATTGTTCATATAATTGCAAACACAGACTTTTTTTTTTAAACCAACACCATTCATGGGTATCAGAGAACGGGGTAGTTTCAGTCAGAATAGTTAAGACAAGAGGTGACATCAGCACCTACCATTTCATTTTTCAACAATCTGAGAGGACCACAAACATTTCCAATCACCCACTTGAGTCAAGAACTGATCAAGTTCTAACACGAACATGAATAAGAAAAAAAAATACCTCCTTTTCTTTCCATTAAGAGCCACCTTTTTATTTTTAATTTCATCATATTTATTTTGGCTAAAGCCCCCATTCCTTTCTCCTCTCTCTCTCCCTAGAGGAAAGCATATATGCCATGCAAGTTCTGTGCTTCATTATATGAATGGTAAACGAAAGCAATATTGTCTTTACTATTGCTTCTCATATCTTAATGAAAACAAATTGTTTCATAATTAGGGTGACTGTATAATGTACCATTCCAGCCAGATGTTTTGACAGTGACACCATTAATAACTATACCAGGGTAAAGGCATGAACTGGAGATGTTCCAGGCCAAATGGGATGTTTGATCATCCTTCTGGCACTGCACATATCCTTTTTTCTATAAAGTAATTTTTTAGTTTCTTAATTTTATTTTCTAAATTGACGTACGGGGAAATTGAGGTTTGTTGCTGTACAGTTCTATGAATTTTAATGTGTGAATGTAATCGACACTACAGTC
Source organism: Platanista minor (assembly GCA_004363435.1). Lineage (NCBI taxonomy): Eukaryota > Metazoa > Chordata > Mammalia > Artiodactyla > Platanistidae > Platanista > Platanista minor. The sequence goes on from RJWK010005958.1 coordinate 24,229, forward strand.
AAGATACAGAACAGTTCTATCATCCCAAAACACTACTTAACGCTACCGCTTTGTATTCACATCCTCCCTCCTCTCCTAAACATGGCAACCACTCTGTCACTATAGTTTTGTCTTTTTGAGAATGTCATAAAAATGAAATTTTAAAGTATATAACCTTTTGAGACTGGCTCCTTTCATTGAGCATGCTGCCTTTGGGATTTATCAATGTTGATGCATGTATCAAAAGTTCACTTTCTTTCTTACTGCTGAGTAGTATTCCATTATGTGAATATACCGCAATAGGTTTTATCCATTCATCTGTTGTTGATGGACATTTGGGTTGCTTCCAATTTTGTCTCATTATTAATAAAGCTCTCTACACATTCATGCACAGGTTTGTGTGCAAACACAAGTTTCCATTTCTCTGGGATAAAAACCTAGAAGTGCAAATTCTGGGTGGTATTGGAATTGCATATAAGAATATAAGAAACTGGGCTTCCCTGGTGGCGCAGTGGTTGAGAGTCCACCTGCCAATGCAGGGGACGCGGGTTCGTGCCCCGGTTCGGGAAGATCCCACATGCCGCGGAGCAGCTGGGCCCGTGAGCCATGGCCGCTGAGCCTGCACATCCAGAGCCTGTGCTCCGCAACAGGAGAGGCCACAGCAGTGAGATGCCTGCGTACCGCAACAAAAAAAATAAATAAGAAACTGCCAATCTGTTTTCCAGAGCAGCTGTACCATTTTACATTCTTACTGGCAACATATGAAAGTTTCAATTGCTCTGCATTCTCACTGACACTGGTATTATATTTTAAAAACTTATTAATTTAGCCATTCTGATAGGTTTGTAGTGGTATATAAGTGTAGCTTTCATTTGCATTCACTTAATGGCTAATGACACTGAGCATCTTTTCTTGAATTTATTTGCCAATCTGTTTATCTTCATTTCTTTGTAGAGTATCCATTCAAATATTTTCCCATTTTTACTTGGGTTGTTGGTTTTCTTATTGTGTTTTGAGATTTTTTTTAATATATTCTGGATACAAGTACTTTATCAGATATGTCATTTGCAAATATAACACCCAGTCTGTGGCTTGTCTCTTCATTCTCTTCACAGCGTCTTTCCCAGAGCAGAAATTTATAATATTGAAGAAGAACTGTTTCACTAAGAACTCCAGGTCATAACGATAAACTCCTATGTACTATTCTAGAAGTTTTATGGTAATATGTTTTGTATTTTTATCCAGAAACTTTGCTGAATTATTTTTAGTTCTAACAGTTTACCTGAAGATTATTTAAATTTTTCTATAAAGACAATCATTTTCTAACACTTTTGGTTTGTTTTCTTTTCCAATACCTGTAACTTTTATTTATTTTTCTTTTCTTATTGCCTGTTGCATGAAGGTAATGATAGTTGGTAACATTATTTTATTCCAAATATTCCTTGGTCAATAATATTTACCCAATTTATAAAGTCCTATTGTATTCCTAGTTAGCTAGTTTTTTAATCATAAAATGATATTGAAATATTAAATGTTTTTTAAATCCACTGAAATGGTTATATGACTTTTGTTCTTTAAGGTGATCAAGGACATTAATACATTTTTAAAAGTTAAAATATTATTTAATATTTCTGGTATAAATCCAAATTGGCATGAGGTGGTATTTCATTAATCAAATCCATTAGTGGATTTAATTTGCTGATATTTATGATTTTTTGCATCCATGTACATAAGTGAGGTAATCCTGTAGTTTATATTTCTCAAAGTATATCTGCCTAATTTTGGTGACAACATTATATTATTCTCTAAAAGTTAGCAGAGAGGAGTGTTTTTTCTTTTTCTATTCTCTGAAAGAGTTTGCATACAATAAGGATTATCTATTCCTTGAAAATATGGTAAACTGACATGAAATCCTCTAGACCTGGGGATAATTTTTGTACCAGATTTTTGACTACTGATAGCATTTCTGTACTGGTTACAGATTTATTTGGATCATTTATTCCCCTGAGACAGTTTTAATAAGTTTAATTTTTTGCATGAAGTGTTCATTTGTGTAATTCTCAGATTTATTTACAAAGCTATTCAAGGTATTGTTATTATGCTTTTAAACTCAACCATATTTATGACAGTGTTTTCTTTTTCCATTCCTGTTATTGATCATTTATCAATTCTCTTTGTAAAATCAATATTACAATAAGTTTGTTAGTCTTGTCTACTATTCAAAGACCAGATTTTGGTTTTGTTGATCTTATTGTTTTTTATTTTATTAATTTGTAACTTTATTTTCCTCCTCTCTTGGGGGAGAGGTCAACTCTGTTGTTCATTTTGTAACTTCTTAAAGTGGACACAGTTTGTTAATGTTAGTTCTCCTCTTTTTACACATTCATCTGAAGCTAAAATTTTCTAGATGTGGCTTTAGGAGCATCTCGTAAGTTTTAGTAAGTGGTGTCATCATTGTTGTTCAAGTCTCAATTATTTATAATTTACCATATGTTTTTTTTCTTAACCAATGGATTAAAGAGTATTTTTAAAATTTCAAAATGTACAAGTTTTTTTGCCACTTAAAATTGATGTATATCTTTATTACAGGGCAGTCAGAGAAAGTGGTTTTCATGTAGACTTTGGGTGTTTTTGAGATTTCATTGTAACCTTGTACACAATTTTTAGAAATAGTTTATGTATAATTGAAAAGAAAAATCATTATATCTAATTATTATACTTAGAGTTCTAGTTATGTTCACTAGATCAAGTTTGCTCTTTAACTGTACTAATTTTTTTCCCTGCTTGTTCTATTAACTACTGATGTAGGTATGTTAATATCTTCAAATATGAACATGAATATGTTAATGTTTCCTTGTATTTATGTCAAATCTTGCTACATATATTTGAGGCTAGGTTGTTTCAAAAATATATCTTCCTAGTTAGTTTTCCTCTGTATCATTAAAAAGTGAACCTCCTTATCACTAAAAGTTATTTTGCCTTAAATACTTTTTTTTCCTTTGGTGACCAACATTTTTTAATTTTAAAAGCTTTTTTGGTATTAGTATTCTACAAAAGAAAAATAGAGTTTGATATTTCTCATTACTTTTCTGTCCTGTATTCATGAGATATGTCACTTGGAAACATTCAGTCTTTTGATAAAGGCTGTGATTTGATTTCTCACTTTATATGACTAATGGAAATAGTCAAATAATGTACTAGTTTATGAACTTCAAAGCTTAATGACTGTAAAACAACTTTTGAATTTGGATGAAAACTCTAGTTGGAGTTGTTTGTTTTCACATCTTTATTAGAGTATAATTACTTTACAGTGTTGTGTTAGTTTCTGTTGTATAACAAAGTGAATCAGCTATATGTATACATATATCCCCATATCCCCTCCCTCTTGTGTCTCTCTCCCTCCCACCCTCCCTATCCCGTCCCTTTAGGTGGTCACCAAGCACCGAGCTGATCTCCCTGTGCTATGCAGCTGCTTCCAACTAGTTACCTATTTTATATTTGGTAGTGTATATATGTCAATCCTACTCTTTCACTTCATCCCAGCTTCCTCTTCCCCACCCCACCCCACCCCCATCCTCAAGTCCATTCTCTACATCTGTGTCTTTATGCCCGTCCTGCTGCTAGGTTCATCTTATATCACCATCTCAGTGCCAGCTTTCTTTAGCTATTCTATGCCTCAACCTTTTGTTTTTATCCATTTATGTCCAACTCTTCCATGTTTTGCTTCCCATTTACCCCGTCTTTAGAATATAGCTAATTAAATATTTTCATTAGGAACTTCTATGCCCTTAACCAATGAGTTTAGGCCTTTAACATTTATTGTACTTAATTATATACTTGAATATATTTCAACCATTTTACTTTGTTTTATTTACCATGCTTTTACTTTTCTTCCCCCCCTTCCTCCTTTATATCATATTTATTACGTTTTTTTCCATACAGTTCCCTTCTGTCAATCTTGACTGGTTTGGCTATAAATATTCTATTTAAATTCTTTTGTCAATTACCATCAAATATCTAACATGCATACTGACTTAAAGACTAAAGTTGGGCTTCCCTGGTGGCGCAGTGGTTGAGAGTCCGCCTGCTAATGCAGGGGACGCGGGTTCGTGCCCCGGTCCGGGAAGATCCCACATGCCGCGGAGCGGCTGGGCCCGTGAGCCATGGCCCCTGAGCCTGTGCGTCCGGAGCCTGTGCTCCGCAACGGGAGAGGCCACAACAGTGAGAGGCCCATGTATCGCAAAAAAAAAAAAAAAAAAAAAAAAAAAAAAAAAAAAAAAAAAAAAAAAAAAAAAAAAAAAAAGAAAAGAAAGACTAAAGTTGATCTATATTTCTACTCTTTCTCCCAGACTATAATATGAGACAGAAAAACGCAACTCTAACATACTCATCTATTATTATTATATACTTATCTACTATTATCGTTTTCAAGTGTTTTAATCTATTTTGTCATTTATATTAATTTTGGTGTTTTTTTTTTCTTTTGGCCATGCCACGCAGCTTGTGGGATCTTACTTCCCCGACCAGGGATCAAACCGGGGCCCACAGCAGTGAAAGCTCCACATCCTAACCACTGGATCACCAGGGAAGTCTATATTAGTTTTCTATGGCTGCCATAACAAAGTAGCACAAACTAAGTGGCTTAAATAACAAAAATTTGCCTCACAGTTCTGGCAGGGCCATGGTCACTCTGAAGGTACCAGAGAAGGATTTGTGTCCCAGCCTTCCTCCTTATTTCTGGTATTTCCAGGCTGTGGCAGCATAACTCCATTCTTCACATGATGAAGTATTTGTGTGTGTATGTGTCTCTGTGTCCAAATTTCCCCTTTTTATAAGGATGCCATTCATTTGTATTAGGGACCCACCCCACTCCAGTATGACCTCATCTTAAATAGTTATATCTGCAACAATCCTATTTCCAAGTATGATCAAATTGTGAGGTACTGGAGGGGCTTAGGACCTGAACATATGAATTTCGGGTGTGGGGGATATAATTCAACCCATATCATGCTTACAATCTGTCATTTAATCATTAATGTTATTGCTGTTTTCTATAATCTGTACTTGTTTGGATTTACCTACCTTTACAAATTTCAATGTTCACCATTGCTTTGTGCATCTCATTGTTTCTGCATTCTATTTTCCTTTGCCTGGCATATATATATATATATATATATATATATATATATATATATATATATATATATATACACACACACACACACACACACATATATACACATATATGTGTATATATATGTGTATATATGTATATAAGTATATTAGTTCTTTCACTAAGAGTAGGAAATTTGCTTAGTCTTCAGCTAAATTTGCACTTATTTTGCCCATACTCTTTTATGATATTTACAAGGTATAGAAACTCTAGATAAATAGTTACGTTCCTCAGCACTTTGAGGATATTCCTTTCTCTTTTGGCCTCAATTAGTTTTGTCTTGCAGTTCATAGTTGGTGTATTGCTTCTTTATAGGTAATGTCTTCTTTTTGGTGTATTTTTAACATTTTAAATTTTTCTATGGGGTTCTCTAGTTTCATTACAAAATTACTATATGTAATTTATTTTTTATGTATCCTACTTGATGCTTCCTGAATTTCTTAAATCTACATCATATCTTTCATCAGTCTTGAAAAGTTATCAGCCATTATCTCTAAATATTGCTTCTCCTCCATGTTCTAATTATTCTTTTAGAGTCTCTTTTAGATATATGTTGAATCTTCTCATTCTCATGTCTCTTTAGCTCATGTTTTGTCATCTCTTTATCCCTCTCTGCTGCATTATGGATGATTGCCTTAATCCAGTTAACAACTTAATAATTTCTACTAGCTTTATATTATCTGATGATTAGCAAACAAATCATAATTTTCTTTTTTTTTTAACATCTTTATTGGAGTATAATTGCTTTACAATGGTGTATTAGTTTCTGCTTTATAACAAACTGAATCAGCTGTACGTATAAATATATCCCCATATCCCCTCCCTCTTGCATCTCCCTCCCACACTCCCTATCCCACCCCTCTAGGTGGTCACAAAGCACCAAGCTGATCTCCCTGTGCTATGTGGCTGCTTCCCTCTAGCTACCTATCTTACATTTGGTAGTGTATGTGTGTCCACGCCACTCTTTACCTTCCATTTCTAAAAGTTAATTTTCATCTTTTGTAAATCTACCAGTCTTGTTTTAAAAGTCTCTTATTCAATTGTTAGGTTTCTGAGTTTTGAATTTTCTCTCGTATCTGTATTCTACTAACTGTATTTCTTGGAGATATAATCCTGTTGTTTGTTGTGTCTACTGACGTTTATTATGGTGTGCTATTTCCTCATGTGTTTGGTAACACTTTACTGTGAATTCATGCTTTAAAGGGCTATTTTTTTTTCTGTAAGAATACCTTATTGCCTGTATTACATGTTCCTCAAGAGCTATTTTGACTTTGCTTCTCCCTAGAATCCCAGGGGAGCCACCAGCTCAGAACCAATTTTTATGCTACTTTTCAGGTTTTGGGTGAGTTTTAAGCCAATGATCACAAATCTTCATGGGAGATTATTTGTCAGCCAAGTCTCAGGCAAAGAGCCAAGTTCCTTGTTTCTCTGTGAGTACAATTTTTTAAAAATTTTACTGAAGTTCATAAATTCAAGGGTACCAGCTATCCTCAGGGGTCTATAGCTCCAAAACCTCACTTCACAATGACCCAAGGCCTCATCTCCTTTGCTACATGGCCATTAAAGCCTACATTCCTAGTTTACACAATCTGACCATGCTATACCCCACCCCGGCAGCCATAGTTTTTCTTTCTTTCTTTTCTTTTTTTTTATTCTAGCAAGTTGGAATTTCTTGCTTGCTCACGAGATGTTATACTTTATCCGAATTTCTAAGGGCTAGTAACAGGATGTTTATGCTGATCTGAAATATTTCTCAAAATTGACCATAATTTTATTGTAGCTGCCATATTTCTAGAAATTAACCATATTAATTTTTTTACATTTGGTGACAAAACTTCACACTTTAGTTTTGTTTTTATGCCCCTTCCCAGGACTGTAACTAGTAGTTTTAATTAACATACATTTAAGTTCAAGGATAGATCATGGGCACTGACCAATCAGAATAGGCACTGGCCCAATCAAAATGGATGTCAGTCATAAATAACTGGTATGACTGTACCTGTTTAATCTGGCTGCATACCTACCTGGGGAGAGGGGAATGACCATCCTACCATATCATGATAATGAATCTACATTCTCAGAGGCTTCCCTATTATTTACTTTCTCCATTATTATTACCATTAATAGTAAACTTAAGTTATATTTTGTAATCAACAGTAATAAACCTTCTGACAGCAAAATATGTCATTAGAATACATCCTATGCATTACATTACCATATATGCTTCTTTTTGCTATGCATCCCATGCATTTGTCATTCTGCTGGTCTCTATGCATATCCTGTGCATGTACTATTTGCTGATATTTATATGTCAGGTGATGTTACTTGTAGGCTTTTACCATAAAACAATGCACAGAAAAAGTATCTGATCTGCTTTACTACACAGTTTCCAAACATACTCTGTGCAAAAGTAGTGTGAGACAAAGCAGGAACTTCCTCCTCTGGTTAAATCGAAGCTCACTTATATTTTGAACACATGGGCATACTTATCTCCTTAACTGAGGAAATGTTCTAGCACAAAACAAGGCTGATATTCACAATACAGGAATGCTGCAAGCAAAGAAAGTTGAGCAAAATCAAAATCAGCCCTTCCTCCCTCGTGATACTCTCATCATAAACTAGGGGTCTGCAAACTATATCTGCAGGCCAAACCCAGCCCACTCCATGTTTCTGTATGGCCCATGAGCTAAGAACGTTTTCCACATTTTAAATGACCAAGAGAAAAAAAAAAAAAGACTAGTTCATGACAAATGAAAATGCCATGAAATTTAAATTTTGTGTTCTTAACGTTTTATAGAAACACAACTATGCTCATTTGTTTACATGTTGTCCATGGTTGCTCTCATGCTACAATGGCAGAGTTGAATATTTGTAACAGAGGCTGTACGGCCTGAAAATCTAAAGTATTTACTATTTGGCCCTTTATAGAAATGTTCTCTGACCCCTGCTGTGAACATTCACCCCCTTTTACCAGAATCAGGAGTAGGTAGGGCTGATGCTGGCAAGGTACTGAGCAAGGCACCTATGAGCAAGGTAAGGAAATGCCATCGCCTGAGCCCAGTCAAGAATTAGAATAAGACACTGTGTTTTATATGTTGTCCAGAGAGAACAAAAAAGCCACCAAGAATGAGAGCGCATCCCAATTCCTATATAATCATGCTTGTCAAAATATGTGGCTGAATTCAATTTTTTTTCAAAAAATTTCAATTTTTTTCAAAATCCACACTTTGATAGCTGCAGCATTATGGTCAATAACTTTTATTGGGAATGAGTTTCCAAGTCTCAAAGAAGAGTGCTTGTAAAATTGCACAGTTCTTTGGTCATGTCTTTGTGTAGGCACTCCACTCACTTATATTTCTATGCATTCTTTTTTTTTAATATCTTTATTGGAGTATAATTGCTTGACAATGGTGTGTTAGTTTCTGCTTTATAAAAAAGTGTATCAATTATACATATACATATGTTCCCATATCTCTTCCCCTTGTGTCTCCCTCCCTCCCACCCTCCCTGTCCCACCCCTCTAAGTGGTCACAAAGCATGGAGCTGACCTCCCTGTGCTATGCGGCTGCTTCCCACTAGCTAGCTATTTTACGTTTGGTAGTGTATATATGTCCATGCCACTCTCTCACTTTGTCCCAGCTTACCCTTCCCCCTCCCCGTATCCTCAAGTCCATTCTCTAGTAGGTCTGTGTCTTTATTCCTATCCTACCTCTAGGTTCTTCATGACCTTTTTTTTTCTTAGATTCCATATATATGTGTTAGTGTACGGTATTTGTTTTTCTCTTTCTGACTTACTTCACTCTGTATGACAGACTCTAGGTCCATCCACCTCACTACAAATAACTCCATTTCGTTTCATCAGGCAGTTAAGGTGAGAGTGTTCTAAAATTGACCTTCTTGGAGCCTATGCACAAACAAGTGCAGCAGGCATAAAAAGTAGACTTTTAGAAGAGCCCTACCACATGAGCCATAGAGGGGCATTGTACAAGGTATAGCAAGGCTATTCTCTTTGCCACTAATCTCAAAGTTTCAGGATGACTAGAAAATACCATTTCCCTTCATCATTCACTACAGAAAGATCAGTCTTAAACTAATATAAACTTGTTTTTTGAGAGTATGCTCTCAGATGGTAGCAATTTGTGGGGTTACATATGATTTCTAATTTTATGAAAGGAGATATCTTTTCATTTGCCTTAAAATTGCTGAGATAAAATATGGGTCTTTTAGTTCTAATATACTAGGATTTAGTGAATTTGTACATACCTTCTGTGTTTCGTTTATTATTTTACATGTTTTAATGATGTTCTGTTAGCCTTCATTTGTCCAGATTTAAAAGTCTCAATATTTTAGTGCATTTTGGATATCTCTAAATTACACTGGAAGTTTTCAGATGCTGTCACATTACTAATAAAACCCAGTGGTGTGGGTTTGCCTCTAATTCCGGATTTTGTAAGAGATGTGCCTATTGTAGTTTTCTCTGGACATTTTTCAACTCTGATGCATTTTTGAGATATAGCAACCAAAAATGAATGTAGCATTCTGGGGTATAAAATAAAATACTGTAAGAATGGGCTCAGATTGAGATCCTTTGATGTTGCACTGGGTATCAAGCTTACCCTTCTCTGTTTAGTCCCCTGATAACACATTTATTTCTTTGCAGTTTTTTTTTTTTTTTTTTTTTGCAGTACGCAGGCCTCTCCCGTTGCGGAGCACAGGCTCCGGACGCGCAGGCTCAGCGGCCATGGCTCACGGGCCCAGCTGCTCTGCGGCATGTGGGACCTTCCCGGACCGGGGCACGAACCCGTGTCCCCTGCATCGGCAGGCGGACTCTCAACCACTGTGCCACCAGGGAAGCCCTCTTTGCAGTTCTTGTGCACCTTAATTATGCCCAGTTTGGCTATCCCAGCAGGAATAGAAATCACACAGAAATAGCCAATGACCTTTGTGACCACCATTCCCTCCAGCAAGAAATCTGATCTTCCCTGATGCAACTCGGGACATCTTGCATTGTATAAATGGCTTTCAACAGAAGTTGCAACATGATACCTACACATTTAAAGACCTCTGGGTTAAGGTTCTTGCTAATAATAAAAATTATTTTATGGCACCTCACCTCTCTTACACATACGCTACAATAAGTTGCAAGAGGATGAATTGGTGTGTAAATAGGGTTCAGTGTGGAAGGTAATGGGGTTGCTACTTCAATATTCATTCAGTCTTTCAGTTGAGTGGTCTTGATCCCACCCTAGCTTCAGCAATGTACCCTGATGGATCTGAGTCAGAGCAATTCTATTCCCCTGCCACATTAGTTGGTTTAAGAATAGGTAACAGAGGAAGTCCACTGTTTTTGTCCAATGGCTAAAGGAGAGACACCCATTCTCTCTTTGAAATGTGAAGATGAAAGTGGTAGCCCCAACTAATGCTGGAAACCAGCCTTATGTGATCATGAGAATACCCGGCCAGAGGACAAAGGAAAAATTTGATACTAGCAAAAAGGTAGAGTCAAGAGAACAAAAGAGAGACAGAACTGGGGTTCTGATGAAACTACACATGAAGACTATTTCTGAATTTTTGAATCATATGAGCCAATGCACTCATAATTATACATAAGCTAGTTTTAGTTTTTTTCTATTCCTTTAACCAAAAAACATCCTAACTGACAGGCTCAGGTATAATTTGATATAAAATGTCAGTCATGTGTGAAAAATGATAAATCAATCAAATCCTATTTTCCCATGGACTTAACTTACCATTTCAGGGAAGTTTTGTCTTTGTTTCTAATGGACCATTGCTGACAGTTTTGAAATTTCTTTGCCTTTGCTCAACTCATGGTACATAGGTACCTTTCAACTTACTTATTCACCAAGAAGTATCACTATTTAAAAGCAGGAGTTGGAAATTACAGCTCACTATTTTTGTAAATAAAGTTTTATTATAACATAGCTATGCCCATTCATTTATTTATTGTCAGTGGCTGCTTTCACACTACAATGGCACAATTGAGTAGTTGTGACAGAGACCATATGGCCTACAAAGCTAAAATATGCACTACCCGGCCCATTACAGAAAATGTTTGCTGACCCTTGACTTAACCCTGAGGTAAATCATTTTTCAAAAACTAAGACTGCATATACCATGGGCACTCAGTACGTGTTTGTTGATTATCTGAACAAATGTTACCCCTTTCCTGATTTATTTTGTAAGTTTGGATTTTCTATATTGATTTTGCTTAACATACTTTTAGATAAATGATCCAACTCCTTTTACTAAGTTAAGCATATTTCTCAGCTACTCCTCTCTAGGACTCTCAGCAAACTTGGCTCAATTCAGTTTAAAAGAACTCACAAATAGATAGGCCTGCCTGCCTTCCACTTTTGTACAAACCCTATGATCAACACTGTAAAGGAAGGAGTCAAAATTCTTTCAGGCAGACCCATTTAATATAACTTGCTATATACATTTATTTTTTGGTATTCACCTATATATCCAGTTTTCCTTCCTTTCTGGAAACACGGAGGAATGTATTTCTTAGGTCCACTCTGTCACCCTTAAAGTTTGACAGTGCCAGGTAATTAGTTCTGTCCAATGGTCTGTGAAGGGAAGTGAATTTATGTCATCTTGAGGATGAGGCTGAACCTATCATATCAAAGGAATCTGGATCACTGAGTAACCATATGAAAGTCAATTTTCCTGAAAAGTCACCTTGACTCATAGAGGAACTTTGCAGGAATGAGAAATAAACTTTTACTGGGTTAAAACACTGAAATTTCGGGGTTGTTTGTTACTGCAGCATAGCCTAGACTAGCTTCATTAACACACAACTCAACTGAAATAACTCATTACACATCTCCTGCTGCATATCCACATGTATGAAAGGATGCAGTGTTACACAGAATAGATTTTTTTAAAAACCTGAATTAAACCAAACCCCATCTTGCTTGTGGTTGCATGCTTCTGAGTTTAGAGGTAAAAGAGTCCCTGAATTTCAGAAACAAATTATCTAACTGAAAAGAAAAAAAAAAGAAACAAAGTATCTGAGGGTTAAGTGACAACCAAGAGTAATGTGGGAGGGATTACACTTTAAAACTTTTCAAGTAATGTACTTTGAGCTCATATTCTTGGTATGTGTAGGTGGCTTGTTAGGAAAGCTTATCACAGATTTCTTACAAAGTGCTTTGTATTTCTCTCATTTCCAGTGGGGAGGAAGAAAAAGAGAAGTATCAGGAGAGTTAGGTTATGGAATCACTAAAATGGAAATGACCTTGGAGGGTCACTCAGTCCATTCTTCTTTACCCAAGTTGGGTTTGAACCATCCTAAACAGAAGAGTAAAAGAATATTGCTGAAAGATTTCCCAGCCTTCTTCAGTGACTAATCATGATATCTAAAATGTCTCAGGGCCCATCCAGTCCGTAATTTGCTCTCCAATAGTGACGACAGAAGCAATTCTACAGGAAAGTAAAACATTTGTGTTCTATAACACCAGTATTGAAAGCTTATGGAACTGGCCCAAACATACTTAATTTCCCATTAACCAACTGTTATGAAGCTAATGCCCATGAATCAGTTTTTATCATTGATCTGGAAAAATAAAAAGTTCCTCTCAATAAAATACCTTGAAATAACTATTATCTTACCAAAAGTCTTCCTGCTTCAGCCAATGTCAACCTCTCCTGTCTATTCTCAGTGGAAGATGAAAATAGTTGTTGAAAGGGATTCGTAGCTATGTTCATAGATAAAGTGCTACTACAAAGGCTGCCAGACTAAAGTCTTGCCAGTAAAATTTACACAGCTTGTTATGGGTAGTACAGACCTGGGTTTGGTGGGGTCTTCTCGCTCTCAGTGATGCAACAAAATACTGGTAATTTAAATGTTCATTCAGTGAGAATCAAGAAAAGCATCACTAGTCTACTCCCTACCTCCTATTATGTTGACTCTACATTTTGACATTTTCTCTCCTACTTGATTGTATATTTATTTAAGGGCTAGGGAGCTGCAAAGACCACAGGGGGGAAATATATATCTCAGACAGGCAGGGAGTAATTTGCCCATTTTCATCCCCATAGACATATAGGTCTAAAGGACATGCCAGCCAGCAGAAATGAATCATTGGCAGAGGCCAATACGCCTTCATTTAAACCTAGTCTTAACTCTTCACTTTGCTCTTTTCTCTCCATTATCTCTCCTTTCCAGCCTTGGAGGCAAAAAATGTATTAGTCATCAACGTATTCACTGTGGCAAACCTTTGCCCCGCAACGCTATCAATCCATTAAATAAACCCCATTTAAATTGGTCCTCTCTTCACAAAAACAGCAGTCTGTCCCAGGGAAAAGGTGGACTTATACTACTGCCAAGGAACAACCAAACAGTAATGACAACTCAGGGAGAAGGGGGGAACTTTCTGGGTTACTCTCCCATCCGTCATGACCACACTATCTGGCATTGTGAGGCTGCTTTGCAGCAGTTGATCATTTATAACTTTAAAAGCAATGTCAAAATTCGAGCTCTTATGATAAGACTACAGTTCATGACCGACCCCATAGGTATAGCCTGTAAATAAACCTACTTAGATATTCAAAGCTGGCAGGGTGTCCCCCACTCATCTGCCAATCCCATAGGTCCTTCTAATAGTCAGAAAATATTCTTCATAGTGAAGTACTGAAGTGGAAATTTGAATTTCAGAGATTTTATGACTATGTTTACCCTGGAGATTAACTTGAATACAAACACATCCACATATACTCTTTCTCCCTCTCCTAAGGTATCTCCTTCCACCTCATAAATCCCTATTAGACATGGTTGGAATACAGAATATTCACCAGAAACCTTTTGTTTTGTTTAGTTTTTCAATAGGCCAGGTCAGTGCCCTCAGTCTTGTTTATCTGTTTTCCTCTTATTTCCTTTTCTGAAGATAGAAGTTATCTCGGACCACTATGCTCTATCTTATCACTCAGCTCATAGATATATCCTTTGAAATGACCTCATTCTGCCAAATTTATCTTTTATTGTTTCTTAATACATACATGCATTATTGACTTTAGCTTTTCTTATATTGGTGAAAGGAGTAGGTGGATATTACTTTGACTGCATTCTTTAGATTTCATAAAGTAACTTGGGTTGGGTTTTCCTCCTTTTAGGTGCTACTGAACTACCTCTTCTCAACCCCCCTATACATACACACACAAAGAGAACTCCAGTGAGGGTCACATGAAGGTAAAATTCAAGTTAATGTCAGTAGTTTTAAGGGGTATGTGTACTTGTGTTCCGGTATGTTTGAGAAATATTAGAGTTTAGATACCTGATTTTTAACTTTAGTGTATGAAACAAACTTAGAAAGTATAATATATACATGTGTGTATATATATACACATATGAATATGTATGCATGTGTATATGTGTATGTATATATATAATTTATTGAAGTGAAATTCACATAACATAAAATTAATCACCTTAAAGTGAACAATTTAATGGAATTTAGTACATTCACAAAGTTGTACACCCACCACCTTTATTTAGTTCCAAAATATTTCCATCACTCCTCAAACAAAACTCCATAGCCATTAAGCACTTTATCTATCATTTTCCCCTTATCTAAGCCCCTGGTAACCACCAACATAATTTCAGTCTCAATGGATTTGCTTAATCTGGATTTTTCATATAAATGGATCATACAATGTGTGGCCTTCTGTGTCTGGTTTCTTTCACTTAAGATAATGTTTTCAGGGTTCATCTATATTGAATGGATCAGTACTTCATTCCTTTTTATGACTAAATAATATTCCATTATATGGATATAACTTAATTTTTTTTTCCATTCATCCATTGATGGACACTGGGCTTTTCCCTGCTTTTGGCTATTGTGAATAGTGTTGCTATGAACATGCACGCACATGTATTTGTTGGAGTCCTTGTTTTTGATTCTTTTGTATATCTATCTAGGAGAATTATCGAGTCATGTGGTAATTCTATGTTTAATATTTTTAGGAACTGCCAAAATGTTTTTCCATGGTGGCTGAACAAATTCACTCTCCCACCAGCAATGTACAAGGATTCCAATTTCCACACATCTTTTCCAATACTTGTTATTTTTCTTTTTTTTATTATTATATCCACCCTAATGAGTGTGAAATAGCACCCTCACTGTGGTTTTGATTTGCATTTCCATAATGACTAATGATATTGAGCATGTTTTCATGTGTTTTGGGTAAGTTATATATCTTCTTTGGAGAAATGACTAAGTCCTTTGCCCTTTTTAAAAAAT
Source organism: Platanista minor (assembly GCA_004363435.1). NCBI lineage: Eukaryota > Metazoa > Chordata > Mammalia > Artiodactyla > Platanistidae > Platanista > Platanista minor. The sequence goes on from RJWK010005958.1 coordinate 39,643, forward strand.
TGGGTTGTTTATCTTTTTGATGCTGGGTTGTAAGTTCTTTATATATTCTGGATACTAAACTGTAATCAGATATATAATTTACAAATATTCTAATTCTGTAGGTTGTCTTTTTCTTGATCATGTCTTTGATGTATAATTTTATTTTAATCTTTGATAAAATTAACAAATATTTAAAGTATACTCTAATTCGATATTACATGTGCCAAAAAGAGACAGGTGAGGAGGGATAAAAGAGACACAAATGGGATAGGAGGTTGAGGAGAAAAGTAAAGGCAATACACACAAAGAAAGGATGGTTAAGAGGCAAATGAGAGGGAAGACACAGACAAAGCACAAGTGACAGAAAAAGGGAGAGAAGAGAGATTAAGATACAGAAAGTGCCCATGTGTATGACCATTGAAGCAAGGTGTGAGGAAGAGAGAGAGAGGAATTTATTTTGTTCAAAGGTATTAGATAAACTACTTGTTTCCATGCTCTGCTTTTTACTTGGTAATCAGCCTTGGAGCCTCAGCAACTTCTTAGCATTGTTATCTAAAACACCAGTGAGTGAATTTGCCATTATTCAAAACTGTTTATTTTTAAAATTTCAGAGTGCCTTCTCTGAATGGGAGAGTCTCAGCAGCCCACCATAGAAAAAATATTCACTTTCTGAGCTGCCACAACAGTACAGAAGGCAAACAAGTAAATTGTCCAATGTCACACTGAATGTAGCTGGGGTATAAATTCTTTCTGAATTTTCTGTGCTTTCCTATAACACGTAAATCCATCACATACATTTAATCTGAAAGAGCAGATAATCCAAAATGTATCACACATATCATACATTAAAATTTTCAATAGCAGATATTCCTTCTCAATTAAATTTGGCAGGCTAGTATTAAAATTAGTTTGTATTCCCCAAGCACACACCAATGAGGAAGGCAGCCCAAGAGTGTGCTGGAAACCAAAGAGAAAGTAACTTGGTTTGAAAATTGCTGTAGATAATCTACGGAGTGGATAATTGAGGTCGATGGTAACTTGAGGGTCAATGCTCCCCAATTCCCTGCTCAGATGGTAGCAGCCCCTTAATCTCTGTGTTTTACAGCATTTTTCTTGCTTCCTACATTACTCCATCTCTCAGTCACTCCACAACCCAACAGAATGTGCAGGGAGCAAATTGATGCAGTATCTGGTAAATAAATTCATTTACCATCCCCGTATCAAACTTTGATGTTCCTGTTCTAATTTAAAAATCAGGTAAATATAAATTAGGTTAATTTTTGTTTCTATATTGCCCTCAATTCATTTTATACTCTGTGGGTCAATGACCCCTGACAATTAAAAAGGTCTTTCCATAATAGTGATAGAGGCTGGAAAGCAGCACCATCAAACACAGGGCCCTAGTGCAAAGACTAGAAGAGGGCAGGTGGCTCAGCTGTCCTGTATAAATAAACAAAGGCAAAGAGACAAATACGGTGAGTGAAATTCCAAGTGTAAAAGGACTATAAGACCAACGTTAATCAAAGAGAGCCAGATAGAAAGAAAAAGACCACAGAAAGTCCATATGCAATTATGCGATGACAGGAGTGCCAACAGATAAGAAGGAATAGACATGCTAAACTGAATGAGAGACGGAGTTTATAGATGAGGAAGCCAAAATTGAAAAATCTGTCACTTTGCCAAAATCATCGAGCAATCAAGGATATTTGCAGAACTAAGAGTGGAAAAAACACTAATCCAGACCATTCCTCATCATTTATCCTTGACTGCTGTCTTATAACGATGAGACCTGTCATACTCCTTTCCTTTCAGGGATAAAGGAATAAATCTTCCCAGTAAACACTCGGCCAATAATGGGAAGGGTGGCAAGTGATTATAAAGAAGCAAAACCACACTGTTACTGGTTGCCCGACTGTGGGATGAAATCCAGCTAAAATGAAATAAAGCTTCAAAACAGTTCAACAATAGCAAGCCTATGACAAATCTAATTAAAGTCAAGTTTGAGTCCAAAAAATATATATATATTTACTTTGAAAGAATACCTCCATGAAATGTTTACATTCCCTGGCTTAGTCATTCCACATTATAATAACTCTTCTAAACATCATTCAAACTTTAAGAAATATCATTAGCACACTAGAAATCCATTTTTGGAATGAGCAGTATTGTAATCAATTAATACCTCTAAATACCTTCATTCATGATAAACAAGATCCATTAATAATGAAGCAGTATTTAGTGTACAATAAAATTATCTTGTCAGCAATACTTAAATTAGCCATTAAAAGGAACCAAAACTTTAGAGTAAGGACCTTTTAATCAAAAAAAAGCAAGAAAACACCTTGTGCCTATTACCTAAATTAGTCAGTTGATGTGCTTATATATAATGCCTACCACTGGAACCCTTTCATACCAGGTTTTCTGGCCAAATAGACTTGAAGGGGTGATGAATATTAAAAACCACCCCATCAGGACCGAATGCATTTAATTAGTTGATCATAGGTGTCAAGTACTCTTTCCCTTTTGACAGATTACCCCCAAAGAGTAGGCTAACAACCCCAATTTGCTGACTAATTGAATTTTGATATATTCTCCAAAGCTGTTCTCCCCTCCCCTGAACTAACTGAATTTATAAGCAGTTAATTCTGACAGGTTCATTAATATCTGCCAAAGTCCCTTCATACTTCGTTAAATTATGAAAACGTAGCCTGTGTGTCATGCCCTGGAAAGTACTGTACATCTGAAGAGTCCTTCCCAAGGGGCATGAAGTGGTAAGGGAATATGATTTATCTTAATATATGTTAAAAATGTCTAGTAGTAGATTTGATATTTGCTACGTCCAATGACAAAATAATTTTCAAAATATTCTAAATGGGTATATGTGCATGATTCCTTGCTCATAATTCATATCTGCACTAACAGATGTGAATCTACATTAAAGCAAAGGCAGGTGTACTTTCTATTGTTAGCTTTAATAGAGATAGCTCACTTAGCACATGGATTTCATTTCTAGCTAAGCTAAAAAGTATAACCCCTCATAACCTGCAGAAGCTTCCAGCGGGGCAAATGCATTTCCTTCACCAAAAAGCCCAGGCTCATTGCAGAAGAAGAAAGGAAAAGCCTCATTAATTAAGACCTCAAGAATGTGAAATTCCTAATAAGTCAACTTTGGCTGACTTGAGATTTGGAAACAAGTTTGCTGAGTAAATTAACAATCAAATACAATTGGAAAAGAGATGCTTGAGGACTTAAGGGAACAAATGATTTTCCAAGCACTTTGGAAGCCGCTATTTACATACAGGTAATTACTATGTGCAAAGGGCTGTGGTACCTGAAAAGAGGGCTGGATTTGAGCCAAAAAATGTACTTAGTACAAATTACTTCCTTAATCTGAGCCTTGGATTCTTCATCTGTAAAACTGAGATAATCATATTATTTCACAACACTGTGGGAGGCCTAAATGAGATAATATACATGAGTCCTTGCAAACTTTCAGGAGCTAAATAAATATTGGGTAATTTTATCATGTGCATAAAATAATAAACTCATGAATAAAACAATTTTAGCAAACATTCTACCATCTAATGTTTACAGATGAGGCAACTGGGACACAGAATATTCAAGAGACTCATCCATGGGCACATAGCTAGTTAATGGCAGAGCTGGAACTATAACCAATATCGTTATCTGTTAATCATAGCAGTTCCTCCAAAAGGTCACTATGCTTCTTGACTTCTCATAGCCTGAATTACTTTAAAGATACGTATTAACAAAATGATGCTTCTTTTCAAGTACTCATTTTTTCTTTAGAATTTTACACTTGGTTTAATAAACATTTATTAAGTACCTGCTATGTTCAAGTCACTATTAGGTGCTGGAAACAAGAAACAAGACATGATCTCTGCCTTTAAAGAATTCTAACTGTTAGTGAAATTCCCTCTCCCTGCTCCCAAGCACTCATTGCCTTTATTCTGGTCTTTGGCTGCCAAAGACAGCCCTCACTGTTGCACCCTACACAGGCTTGAGCTGCCCCTAAGCATCCATACCCCAAAAAGACTTCCTCCTCCCCCATAATCTACCTGGGGCTCTTAGGTATCAAGAAAACTGATAAAAGTTGTACTTCATTTTTGGTTCATTGTACACAATTCTGAGCTCAGCCCCAGAAATTATTTCTGGGGGTCAATTGACCTGCAGTTGAAGAGCAATGAAGGAGGAGGTTATTACATGGTATAAGACAGCAAGGAGGGGAAGTGGGAGGCCCTGGCAGGGGAGGGGGGAGTATGCAGAAGTAACCTTAAGTCCTTTCAACTGGTGACATATGCTCATATTCTAGAACCAGAAAAGCTAGTTTGTCACCAAATCATACATATCAAGGTATTCCTCCCTATTAGGCCCTGATTCCCTAATCGAGGAGCCACTTTCTGGTGAACACCTGGGAGGCAAGGAGAAGCCAGCTGTTAGGAAAACAAAATCAGGCAAAGGGGAAGCTGGAAGGGGACAACTTTACAGGCAGGCAGAATTGCACAATTCCCTGTTCTATAACTTAACTCGCTGTATGACCTTGGACGAGTCATCTAACCTATCTGAGTCTCAGTCTCCTCATCTCTAAATTGGTAATTAGTAGCACCTTCCTCAGACGACCGTTATGCTAAATAAATGAGATAATGAATGTAAGGTGCCTGACTTGTGGTAAACTTAGTAAACGCTAGTTCCCTTCCCTTTGTTGTCAGTTCACCTCCCAACACACCTTCTCCTCCAACTCCATTGCCTCTGTGGGGAAAACTACAAAATGTGGAGACCTTCCCACCACCCCACCAGAAAAGTAAGGAGGCCCAGCTGCCTGGGTCCGCCTGGGTTTCATGTATCCTGGAGTACTTCAAGAAGCATTTTCTTCAAATCTCAGGCTATCTCAACAGAGTGTAACAGGGGAGTCAGATGATTAACCTGACAGGTGAATAATTTGTTGTGTAAACTGTAGATCGATGGGGGTAGGTATTGGAATTAAGTTGTTATTTCATTAAGTTGTAATTAGTGACTAAATGTTTCAACGTACCTAATAATTTTATTGAATTGAAATAATCTCTTTCATTAAATGATCTGTATTTATATCTACATTTACAGCTATCTATGTATCTATCTATATAATCTTGGCCCAAAGTCCCTACTCCTGAATTTTTCATAGATACTGTGTTCTGTGAGAACATATTCTGAGTATAATTGAGGACCTGACTGCACCCTGGAATTCCCTTAGAACATAATCCATCATAGCAGGGAATTCAACAGATGGGCCATCTTCAACATATTCAAGGGGTTTACTTCATGAAAATAGGAGATAATTTCTACCTCTTATCATTTTTTTCATTTATAATGCTGTCTATCCCACCACACGCACCCCACGTTCTGTGGAGTTTCTGAATTAGTTAACCCCCCTCTCTAGGTTCATCTAGTGTCTCTGTCACTCAGTTCCTCTGCTCCACCCACACAGGCCACCTTCGTGCTCCTTGAATACATCAAGCTCCTTTCATGTTAAGACCCTCACAAATGATACTCCCTCTGCCAGGAACACTTGTGACCCATTCTTAGTGATCTGGATCCCTGACATCAGAAAAATAAACCAGAGTAGAGACACACAGATTCCAATGAGGGAGAATTATAAAGGAATTGTTTGAACCAAACACCACAATTCCGTAGAAGGCTTTTCCTGGACTAGCATCCTTATCCCCAAATTAAGAGTAATCTCTGCTCCTTCTGGAAGAAAAGTTGATGTCACTAGTAAGTCCACAGTTCTCTGGGATAATTTGGATTAAAGTCTGTTCTAATATGAAGCTAGATTGGGCTCAGAAAACTGAAGTCACTCTGAGCTCCCCACCAGGCAGGCCAAGCTTATTTGCTTCTCATAAAGTTGACAGTGTAGCAGGCAATGTAGTGGTGGAGATTTAGAGACTGATATTCTTTGGTTTGAATCCTTATTCCAACACTTACTAGCTGTGTGACTTTGGACAAATAACCTCTCTGGACCTCAGTGTTCTCATTTATACATGTGGATAATAATAACTCCCCACGGGGTAACTGGGAAGATTAAATATCATTCATTTAAGAGCTCAAACCAATGCCTGGTACATAGAAAATGCTCAATTTAAAAAATCAGTGCAATTATCTTCACCTTAGTCCTTCATTCTGGGATACAACTCTACTCATACATTCAAAGAACATTTAAAGATCACTTAATTTTTGCTAGGTGCTGGTAATACAAAGAAGGATAATATATGATCTTGTTCTCAGCTTACAGTCTGGTGACGGAAACAACCATATTAACAGCTAACTATATTATCACCAGTTGCACAGAAAACTATTTTACCAAATAAAATGGAACACATTCTATGGTGGAGGAAACACACAATGAGCTAGGTACAGGACTAGGCATAGAGTTGTACTGCCAAAAAGGAGACCAGTGAGAAAGAGTAGAAGGTCAAAAAATCCCAGCTGCTCATACAAACTATACAAACTGCTTTCCTATTGATGGTGGATTGAACGATACACCTACAAGCTTGAAGCATGGCACTGGATACCCTTATTTAAAACAGTCTTAAGAGAGCAAGAACAAACCACAGCAGAGCTGACTCCTTAGGATATGTCTAGACTAAGGCAGCTTTCAAAGAGCTAGAAAATAGGTCAATTCTTCAGATGCTGGGAGCAGGAGTAGCACAGTACTATGATCACCAGAACATTCCCCTCAAAGCTTCCATATTTAGATAACACTTACCCACGTGTCTTCTATTAAATACCTGTACATTTTATTGATCTCTTATCAAATACTTCTCCATCATACCAAACCCAGACCTGCCAAACTTCCTTTATGAGTTCAAGCAAACAATGAGCTCATAATTCCTTTGCTTCAATTCTAAGGCTGTGCATTTTCTTTTATACAGATGAACCCTCGTGACAGGTTTTTGCTGATAAATCAGGGATCACACAAATCTCAGTAGAAGGGGGGCCAGTGTTACAAGAAAAGAGACCCCACACACACACTCACACACAGGTATACACACAAACCACTTCCTTGGCCACTCCTTCACCTGACCACAGAAGTAAGTGGATGGTGCACTAGCACCTTCTAGAAATAATTATGGCAACTTCAAGAAGGAATCAAACACTTCAAATTCTCCATATTCTTTTCAAGAAATGAACGTAGGAATACTTTATCCTTTATTTAAAAATACTCTTGTGTACGGGTTTCCCTGGTGGTGCAGTGGTTGAGAGTCCGCCTGCCAATGCAGAGGACATGGGTTCGTGCCCCAGTCCGGGAAGATCCCACATGCCGCGGAGCAGCTGGGCCCGTGAGCCATGGCCACTGAGCCTGCGTGTCTGGAGCCTGTGCTCCGCAACGGGAGAGGCCACAACAGTGAGAGGCCCGCGTACCGCAAAAAAAAAAAAAAACTCTTGGATAGCCTTAGGCTAAATCAGAGTGGACCTGAAGATAATCAAATAGTAAAGGGTTTTTATTTTTATTTTTTTAATTTTTTAACATCTTTATCGGAGTATAATTGCTTTACATTGTTATGTTAGTTTCTGCTGTATAATAAAGTGAATCGGCTATACGTATACGTATATCCCCATATCCCCTCCCTCTTGCGTCTCCCTCCCACCCTCCCTATCCCACCCCTCTAGGTGGTCACAGAGCACAGAGCTGGTCTCCCTGTGCTATGCGGCTGAATAAAGGGTTATTATTTTTGCTTTTGTTTTATTCTTGTCTCCTTTTATGCTTTTTTGTTGTAGACGCTGTAAGTGATTTACTTCCCTTCTTTTTGGCTTGTCTTTGTTATTAAAAGAATCTGTATTCACCGAGAATTCTGAGTCTTGACCTGCAGCAAGCAGATGTTTGTGTTCTGTAAAAGCAGGCAGTCAACATTATTTACTGCTCACCTTCTGTTTGCAAAGGTCCTTCCTGACATCATGAAGACAATTCAGTCTATATAATGTGACAAAACAAACACGCATGAGATGAGTTAATACCAGCTACAGAAAACATGTCAGCAAAAGCAAATATCTGTATGAACACCTAGAAGTACTGAGGGCACATAGAAAGGGAGTGATGGGTTAGATGTAGCTAATTGGGGCTGGATTCCTAGAGGTGGATTGTGAACCTGGTGTTGAGGGGGGGTTGAGTATAACCTAATAATAGAGAAGTAAAATAAAGGGAGGGCAAATAGGAAGGAGGAGTACATGCAGATTTTACAGACCAACTGTTACATTTGTAGCTTAAATATTTCTGAAAATTTTTGTTAGCATTCCTATCCCAGGAAAGGCCATTCTGACATTAGTCATATATTGATGTAACACTGCATTCCCTCCCTCGCTATCTGTGGGGGATTGGTTCCAGGACCCTCCACAGATACCAAAATCCATGGACACTTAAGTCCCTTATATAAAATGGCATAGTACAGTCAGCCCTCCCTATCCACGGAAACTGGAGCTGACTGTATTTTTAAAAGATGTAAAATCCATATTACTCACACAAAAGACATTGCTACCTGGGACTGTTTGTGTATGTACAATCAACCCATACTAAGAAAAATCAACCCTCTGCATTTACCAAGATAATGTGGACTGTTTATGATAGACTGCAAATACTTATTTAGACAACTCTAGAAGCACATTCATTTATCCAATGGACAATCACAGTTCCATAGGAAAATTTTAAATTCATCATGAAAATATATCACTCAACATTTTTAACATGAAAAGTTTATTTGATGGACTCTTGATAGTTTTCCCAGAGACATCAGTAGCTGGTAAATACACAGCTCTTGGAGTGTTCTTAAAAGTAGTTCATGAGGAGAAAAGGCAAAGAAAAGAGAGTTACAACCTCTGTCACTGGACAGTTTCGGATATGGAGTGTTTTATGAAATGTGGAGACAAAGAACCTCATTCTGAAATCAAACCACCTGAGCTTGAATCCTGGATTTGCTACTTACTAGGTATATAACTTGGGGGAAGTCATTTGACTTCTGTGCCTCAGTTTTCTCAACTGCAAAATGGAGCTAATACTGGTACCTACATTGCAGCACTGGTGTGAGAATTAAATAAATGTATGTAAAGCATTCAGCACAATGCCTGCCACACAGTAAGCATTCATTCCTACAATGAAGGAGAGCTTTGACAGGAAAGCTGTGACTATGGGAAAAGATAAGATGAACGCAACAAAATGAAAAGTTATAAAGCCAACTTTCTTGATGTTCTAAGAAAGGCACAGTTTCTATGTTCAGTCCCGATATTATAGCTAAACACAGCAATAGGTTCATGTCCATCAACAAAGTCTAACTTCCAGCTGCTATCAACACTAGGAGAATCTTCATACTTCTAAGGATTGTTTTTAAAAAATAAGTAATGCCAAACATTGATGATACTTGACTCATTCACAGATGAGAGCAGACTGACAAGCTTTAGTTATGACAGATAAAAAGATGCATGTTAAAGCCAGGGGCAGTATTAGGCGTCAAAGAGGAGCTGTGGCTTTTCTGATGATAGTGTTATGGTAAACCTGTCAGCTGTCTATCCCTACTCCTTTGTTCAAGGGAAAGCCCTAAAAAGCCAAATTTTACACCAAGTGACTGCATCCTCCTCAATCACTGATGCCACAAACAAGGGTAATTACTGACCCCAAGTCAGCCATTTCAAGAACGGCCAGAAACTCTAATGGCAGACAATGTGGATTGATCTAATTCTCCCTTTTGGAAATGTGAACAAGATAATACTATGGGGCTTCCCTGGTGGCTCAGTGGTTGAGAGTCCGCCTGCTGATGCAGGGGACACGGGTTCGTGCCCCGGTCCGGGAAGATCCCACATGCCGCGGAGCGGCTGGGCCCGTGAGCCATGGCTGCTGAGCCTGCGCGTCCAGAGCCTGTGCTCCACAACGGGAGAGGCCACAACAGTGAGAGGCCCGCAAACTGCACAAAAAAAAAAAAAAAAAAAAAAAAAAAAAAAAAAAAAAAAAAAAAAAAAAAAAAAAAAAAAAAAAAAAAAAAAAAAAAAAGTAATACTATGAAAACAAGGCAATGAACAAAGATAACCTTGAGAGGTGAGATTGAAAAGATAATCAGGAAATGCCATGAGGCAAAACTAGGGTCATGAGGAAATTACGGTCAAGAGAAAATTGTGATGAAGGAAAAACATGAGTAAGCAGAACATGGGATAGAGAGAAAAGGTATACAAAGCAAATGAGAAAGCCAGTTTGCAGGAGAGAAGAAAGAAAGTAGATCCTCTGAAAACCACCTACCCTGATGTTAATATCTCTGAAACTGCCTTGGATTCTGAATTCTCTTCTAGTTCTAATCTCTATATGTCCCAATGCTCCTACTGCTTTTGTTCTTTTAGCAGCTCAGCTCCACTGCTGATGTCAGAAAATAGTTCTTACTAACTCTGTGGCCTTAAAGACGTAAATTCACCTCTCAATGCCTTAGATTATTCAACTGAAAAATGAGGATAATACTGGTTTCCCATACCCATTATCCTCTTGCCATGAGTATTGTCTAAACACAAAGCCACCCAATTAAAGACTACATTTCCCAGCCTCCCTTACTGCCAGGCACGGCCACATGACTAAGCTCTCAACAACAGTTTGTGAGCAAAAGTGATGTACACAACTTCCTCATCACTTTCCTGAAATAAAATTCTTCCGTGTGAACTCTTGCTCCTTTATTTTCCCACAATCTGGAATGAAAAGATAGCAGAAACCATGCAAAAGGACAGTGCTCTAGAGTAGGGGCTGGCACACTTTTTGTAGAAAGGGCCAGATGATAAATAGTTTAGGCTTTGTGGCTCACAAGCTCTCTATCAAAACTACTCAGTTCCACTGTTGCAGTGCAAAATCAGCCATAGATAATATGTAAACAAATGGTGGTGGTTGTGTTCAAATAAAACTTTATTTATAGAAGCAGGCAGCAGGCTAGATTTGGCCTGCCAGCCATAACTTTTCATTCTGTGCTCTAGAGGATGTAGGAAAAACAATGGATCCTTGAACTATCTCATAGAGCACAACTGCAGAAATGCTCTGTCAGCCTAAACCAGCTGTACTGTTATGACAGAGAAGAGGAGGGAGGGAAGGAGGGAAGGGGAGGGTAAGAGAGGAAGAAGGAAAGAGGGAGACAGAGAGAGAACTTGAGAGATCAATTTCCATCTTAATTAAGGTATTCTATTTTGGGGTCCCTTATAGTGGCATATCCCCTACCTTAACTAATATATCTCTCTTCCTGAGACCTGGTTTTCAAGCATTTTCTGGATACCAATGGGCAAATATACTCATTATAAATTATCCACTACTTTGAGTGAGCCATTTGCAACCAAAAGAGCCTAATTAGAACAGGTGTCTGAGAGAACAGGTCAACCAGGAATCTTGGACCGATACCATGAAAGCTGGCACTAAATTTGCACTTGCTCAAATATTCTTTCTTTCTGAAGATGTCTTCCTGACCCTCCTAACCATTATGATTGAGATGATGGAAGGGAGAAGGGACTCAACAACTAGAGCTGTTTTCTTGTCAACCCAGGTAATCCTATGACAATATACCATGGACTGGAGGCAGGGGAACCTGTGACAAATATTGAGTTTGTGTAAGAATGAGACCAAGAATAGTGAGCCATTAAGAAGCTGCAACTCATATCTCTGCACAAGAGAACATTTCTGTGATAGGTAGTTTTTAAAATGGCTCCCAATGATCCCTGCCTCCTGATATTCACATCCTTACATAATCTTCTCCTCTTTCTTTGGGTATAGGCTGCTCCCTTTGAGTGCAGCTGGACCTAGTGACTTGTTTCTAAGGAGCAGTATATGGCAAAAGTGATGAGATGTCATTTCTGAGATTAGTTTACAAAAGACTATGATTCTGTCTTCCTGTCACTCTCTTTCTCCCTTGCTTGCTCATTTCAATGAAGCCAGCTGCCCCATGAAAAAGCCCATTTGGCAAGTAATTGAGGGTGACCTCTGGCCAACAGCCAGCAAGGAACTGATGCCCACAATCCAACAATCCATAAGGAATTGAATTCTGCCAATAATCACATGAGTGAGTTTAGAAGTAGGTCATTCCCCAGTCAAGCCTTGAGATGACTGCAGCCTGGCCAACACCTGCATTGCAGCCAATGAGAAACCCTGAAGCAGAGTACCCAGCTAAATCATAACCCAATTCCTGGCCCACAGAAACTGGGCAATAATAAATGTGTATTGTTTAAAACACCATTTGGGGGGTAATTTCTTATGTAGCAAGAAGTACTGATAGCTTATACATTTTCTATGTATGAATTGCAGCTGATTTGGGTCATAAGCACCTTTTCTATACACCCATGAAATCCTGGAGTTCAATCGTCTGAGCTGATAATCACACTCTACTGGAAGCTGCCTGATTAACTTGGCTGCAGCTCACACTAGACTAGAAGCTCCAAGAGGGCAGGAACTATGTCTTGTCCACTGTCGCATCCTCCATCCTAACAAAGTGGCTATTGACAATACTGGCTAAAGGAATGAATGAGTAGGTGGGTGCCTGGATGAACAAATGAAGCCACAGAGGTAACTGACACCATGTGGTTTGTGAAATGTTTCTTAGGAGGCCTTGTACAAAAATAACAAAACTGCCTTTTTATTTCACTGTTTCCTTCCTCAAATTCCAATAAATCTCAGTTTAGCAAACCACTTTAAATCACAAGTTCAGTTCAATGAACCATGAAGAAAAAGAAACTGTGAAATAGTGAGACTGAAGGAAGCCTAAAGTACAAATGAGTGTGTTCTCCAGAAAGCACCTCTCTTGTGTTTTAAAGGGCGGCATATACCAAAACCTTATTTATGCTCAATGCAGGAAACATTCAAATCACTTTATACAGTTGTTAAGGCAAACGATCCTGGCTCATGCAGGGACGTCTCACTTATATTGTGTATCTTCCTACCAGGTTGCACTATTAACAGTGCTGAAAATTTAATTCTGTCTTAAATGTGTTAGGGGAGATCATTATTGAAAGGAAACATATGATATATCCTCTAACACAACAAATAATTTAGTTACATGGTCCGTAAATCTAGATTTCCACACCTATAACTTTTGCTGTTTTATAGATCCAGACATTCATATATCAAGTTTAGAGCAATGAACTCTGTGATTCCTCAGTACAGAGAAGTTGAAAGGGCAAATAGAGGGTATGCCAAATCCATCTTTTAACCCTTCCTGCTGGAATTACTGCAAAGTCAGGCCCACTTCAGAACCAGCCCTGCCCCTGGCAAATAAATGAAATGAGCTCTAGGAGGTCTAGCTGCTGGTCCTGCCCTGCCTACACACCTCAGCTCCTCTTCTGTGAAGTTATTGCAGAGAACTTCAGTTCCTGTACAAGCCAATTTCCTTACCTCTAAACAACATCTCCACTGCTGATCATCTATTCAAACTCCTGTTTCCTACTATTCAAAACCCTTAAGTTTCCAACCCCACCCTTTCTTAGACAGAAAATTGGGATGTAGTTTCTGCCTTTGGCTAATGCTGCTTGCACCTAACTGTCCCGTGAATTGGTGGCAATGAAGTATAGACCATTTACCTCAAATTTTAATGTTCATACCAATACAGATTCAGATTCAGCAAGCCTGGGAAGGGTCCTAAAAGCCTGCATTTCCATCAAGTTCCCAAGTGATGCCAGTGTCGCTGATACTTTGAGTACCAAGAGTGTAGTAACAAAACAATACCTTAGAGACAGAGCATCTGTGTTCTTCAACAAATTAGTTGCACTAGCTGTTTAACCTTAGGCACCTTACTAACCCTCTCTGTTTTCAAAACAGAGATGATAATTACTTTGCTGTCTTTACAGCTAAGTGCCTGGGTTTTAAATCTAGCTCTCCCATTAATTAGCTCTGTAACTCTGCACAGGTTACTTAAACTCCCCACTTCTCAGTGGATAAAAGCAATACCTACTTCATAGGGTTGTCGGGAGGGTTAAATGAGTTAATACAGATAAAGTACCAAGAGCAGTGCCTGAAACAGAGCAACCCCTAATTATTATTATCCTTGCATGCCTGTCCTTCAGATATCTCAGCTCAGTATGACACCCTTATTCTGAAAAGGGGTTTTCATCTTACCGGATGTATCTACCTGGTCCACTTGGCTGCTAGCCGCACCATGGTTCTGATGCTGGACCACACATTAGATCCATCACAAATCCCCTAGTCCCAAAGTCCACCACTTTTTCAGCTCAATGTCTTCCCTTGAGACACCCATTTCATATATATATATATATATATA